>JAHPZR010056270.1:0-12500 GCA_019787425.1 Platygyra sinensis | reverse complement strand
ACCTACAGGTTCACGCATAATTTATGAACTTGCACAGTAAGTAGATGTTTCGCAAAGGAGTTAGGGTTGTGTTGATTGGTGTACTGATTTACGCACATGTAGACACATTAGTTGCAGTTGAGTTATCATGATCGAGAGCAACTGTGCACCATGTGTTTAATCCGGAATCTTCAAAGGCAAAAGGGTGACTAGACTCTAAAGTTGCATAAATGTCATCTAAATTTGAGTAACAATACTTCATACATCCTTAGCCTCAAACTTATGTTTCTAGACAAAGGATTTTTTTTACGTGAATGTGAGGCTTAGGATGTACAAGTATTGTTACTCAAAGTAAGGTGCCATTTATGCAAAGAGTTTATTGATGTCCTTACAACTGCAGCTGAATGATGCATTAAATCCTGGGGGTGCCCTACAAAAAATTATCCTACATGGGAGGTTCTGTCCCAAGGTCCATTACACCTTACCCTTTTAATAATAATAATAATAATAATAATAATAATAATAATAATAATAATAATAACAATAACAATAACAATAACAATAACAATAACAATAACAATAACAACAATAATAATAGTAATAATAATAATAATAGTAATAATAATAATAATAATAATAATAATAATAATAATAATAATTTATATTATGTTAAATGCATACCAATTTGACAGAAAAGGTATCCCTTTCAATTCATATACCTTTTAATTGAATAAAGGTACCTGTTCCAATACTTTCATAACTGGCCCCTGTTATTACAAAAAAGTCTTTAAAACAACTACTGCTAAATGACAGACTAAAAGTATCACTTTTTGCATATAAATTTAAGAATGACAAAAGTAACACCCCAGCTGTGCCTACTGAATATTCTTACACCTGCAACAGAGATCCGCTCATACAACACCAGATATGTTTCAAATCAAAACTTCTTTAAGCCATCAGTATGCACTAATTATGGTACATCTACAAATTAAATTCTCTGCAACAAAAATCTGGGAATCTGTCCCACTAGAAATTAAATGTTTTCTGTACATGCTCTTCAAAAAGCAGTGTAAGAGATTCCTATTGAGCTCTCAAAACTGACCATAATTTAACTAATAGCTATAGAAGATAGTGATGCACAATATGTAGGATATCATTTTAGTCTCTTTTTTTTCTAGCTTGTCTCCCTTCTCTTTCAAATATACTTAGCATGTGGCCAATGCCAATTTCTCTCTCGCATGACAGTGACCAACTCGAAAGCTCATTAGCTACTTTGGTCACCACACGATTAAATAGTGTTTCTTTTCTGGCTAACTTTTGTATTTTTTTTTATTTCTGTATAATTGTAAACTATGTTATATTAAGTTGTATCACGTCCGTAAACAGTGTAAAATAATAAAACTTGAACTCGCTACTTTTTCATATACCTTAACTTATGAAATCCATACCTGTTCATATACCTGAATGCAATGCTAAAAATGGTACCCCTCTCTGGAAGAGTCTCCCTGTATAGCCCAATGAGAAACCCCCGAGAGTAGATCATTCTTGCCTACACTTAGTAGGTGAAATTTCAGTTAAGATTTGTGAAACTTGCCTTGACATTGTGCAAGAAAATTGCAATCGACATCAATTAAACAAAACACTATCCCGTGTAATTCTGCATGACTTTGAATTACAATTTTCACATGTAAAAATATGGTACAACAAAATACATCATTTTAAGTATTTATACAGTAAATAATGTCTACCATATTCAGTGGTTTCAAAACAAGCCGGCGACTGCCGGAGTTCCGCCGGCTACTTGATTGTATGTCACCGGCTACTCTGGTCGTAACAGTCTACTCCTGACAAACAATCTCCGCGTTGCTTCTTATCCGCAAATCTTTAAGAGAGCATAGTAACTTCACACTCAATTTTGTAGCAATAATACATACGCAAAAGGATGTAAGTGTTGTTCAAAAAAAAACTCAAATCACAATTTACCTCTGAAATAGACATTAGAATGTTGAAAATGGCATTTCCGAGCTTCCAGATTTCAAAATTTTCTGGGGGAGTATGCCCCCAGACCCCCCTAGAATCTTCCGGCCCCTCGATTATCACAGACGCCTACTTTTCCAGAGTTGGCCGCCTACTTCAAAACATTTTGTAACTCCTGCATATTCATTAACCTTTCGCTCACAAATGTAATATGTTGAATCTAACACACACGATTCTTGGTTGATTTATGGTCATGTGGAGAAGGCAAATTCTAAAATGCTTTCCAATAATATATCCCTGTTTCCTTCAACGTCCCCTCGGGAAACATCAAGGTTCCTGGAAAAACAAAACTAACCATTCTCCGAGTGACCAGTAATTTTAAGTGTAATATATTTAAGGGAGATAGTTTTTTAACCCTTTCACCACCAAGGGTCTCCCTTTGACAAGTAAAATCGTCTGGCATTAGACAGAGTAAAATCTATAAGTGACCACTGGTGGTGAAAGGGTTAAGGCCGGATACTGTGGAGTATCTGAAACTTATATTTTAGTTCCACTGTCAAGGACTATCTTATTATTAATTATTAATATTTAATGCTAGTTCGAATAAATACTGTTTGTCATGCTAAATAAAAGAATTTTTATTTAACTTTATTAATCTATCCACCCCTTTCACTTCCAAAATTGAAACTAACGACAATGAAGTATTTTGCCATATGGCACACACACACAAAAAAAAGAAAAGAAAATAACTCCTAGTCAATTTGTATGAATTTGGTCACCAAAAAGTTGAGATCTTGATACTGAAGGCATAAATCATACTTATCCCTCCTCCCCATAAATCAAAACTTGATTAACCACCCCCACAAGGTTGTAATGTACTTAGCACTTCCTTTTAAATATTTTAGCATGAGCTTGCTATATACTTGCTCTTTTATCTTGCATGTGGAATGTCCTGTTTGTTTAATATTTGCCTAAAGCTAAACCAATTCCAAACTTTCTGAATTGGGCATTAGCTTGGTTGACTGTCTCAAGGAATTTGAACCTGATATATTTAATACTTTTAGTATGGCATAAAAAAACCTGAAATTTTACAAAGAATATATGTACAAGCTAGTTAGTTTTGTGAAGTATATATGAAATAATTCATATTTTGTACTGCGGTTATAGATGAAAGTGAAGAGTGATCATCGCAGTAAATTTTCCAATTTAAGCAACTGGAAAGAAGAAGCCTGAAAAAAAAAAATCAGGGCTTCAACGGGATTCGAACCCGTGACCTCCGCGATACCGGTGCGATGCTCTACCAACTGAGCTATGAAGCCACACATTGGGAGCAAGGTCAATTTATTGAGTTCAATAAATTGACCTTGCTCCCAATGTGTGGCTTCATAGCTCAGTTGGTAGAGCATCGCACCGGTATCGCGGAGGTCACGGGTTCGAATCCCGTTGAAGCCCTGATTTTTTTTTCAGGCTTCTTCTTTCCAGTTGCTTAAATTGGAAAATTTACTGCGATGATCACTCTTCACTTTCTAGTTAGTTTTGGAACCCAGAAATTTTGCACCTTTTTGAGAGCCAATTTTTCGTTAAATATTTTACCCAAAGAGCCCAAAAATTTACCATTGGAGTCAATTTGTATTTGCTACATATGACAGCTTCTCTATGAAACGTTGTATAATAATGGGGAAAAATGAAAACAACATTGCTCTATTGAAAGAAAAATGCCAAGAGGCAGAAATCATAAAAGAAAAGCTTACGACTAAAACATTGCCTGGAATGGCCACTTCTATCCTTGCATAAATAAAGTGATATTAATAATTCTTTTCCCCCTAAACACTTGTTCCATTTTGTTCACTAAAGTAGCTGTCCCCAAGCAAATTTCAAAACAGTATCTTGGAATGATATTGGTTTTGCCCCATGGCAAGATTGCACCCCTGAACTCATTCTAAACTTCTATTTCGAGTTCACCAGTCACCTTCAATGGATTAAAGAATGAGAAAAAAACCTGTTTTGAGGTTGGCTTTGTTTCATTTATGTGCAGTACATGGCTGTCTTTTTTTCTTGGTAAGAGGAAGAGTAATTCTAAGCACTTAGTCACTTGTTGAGTCGATGTGGGGGTGAACTTGCCATGGGGTGAAACCGGCAACTACAGTTTCTTGTACTGTAATACACCACTGTCAAGTTACTTAATAATATTATTCTCTGAATGGAATGTACAGTCAAATCTTCCATAAGTGGAAATTTCAAGTTCCAATGACCAGAAATATTCTGTGACGTGATCAACATGTCCATGTACAAGAGGTTAAACATTCACTGTCTTGGCCACATATAAACAGTGTTCCCTTAGAGGTGTCTGTAGCAGACCTTTAAGTATACCCTGTTCAAAGTACTTAATTTTTTTTATTTTATTTGCTGGTAGCCTTTTTGGTTTTTGTCAAACAAAGCTTCTATCTCCTCTAAGGTTTTCCCCTTTGTCTCTGGCATAAGGAAATAAACAAAAATGAATCCCACAAAGCAACATCCAGCATAAAACCAATAGACTCCTTGAATAGAGAGAGTATCTGCCATGGAGTCATATGTCTTGGTCACAACAAAGGCCAATGTCCAATTGGCCAGAGTTGCAAAGCTGCTGGCTGGACCACGTGCACGCAGGGGAAATATTTCTGACATCACAAGCCACGGGACGGGTCCCCATGCAAGAGCAAATATGAGGTTGAACAGAACGATACACAAGATGGACAACCAGGAAATTGATTTGGCTGGGACAGAATGACTTATGGAACCCAGAAGGGAGACTGTGTCACTGTCAGAACCTCCATCTGTTGAAGGTGGGATGTAGATTTCGAAATAAACACCAAGCGCTAAAAGAGAGACGCACATCCCAAGTGCTGTGGTCCACAGCAGAATCCGACGCCCTGCCTTGTCCATGAGCAAACAGGCCACTCCTGTACCCACAAACTGAACCAAACCCACTGCGATGGAGACAAGTTTTCCATTTGAAAAGCCTGCGATGGCAAAGATGTGTGCAGCATTAAAGAGCACTGCATTGATTCCACAAAATTGTTGGAAAACCATTAAACCAATGCTGATTATCAGGGGTTTTGCTATTACTGGTGACAACACATCACGCAATTGAAGTTTTTCATGGCGATCTATAAGAAAATCAATGAAAAGTAGCTACAATTAGTTGCTTTCAATTCAAGAAAATCCAATTTCATGTACCATTCCTCTCTCTACCTCTATGGTACATGTAAATGTAGGTTAAATACACATTGGTACGCACAGGTACTTCACCCCACCACAGAATTTCAGTCCTGAGAGAGCGATCTGGCCAATTTTTGTCAAGATTTAAATACCTCAAAAAAACCAAATTTAAAGCTAAACTGGAATTTTTTTGGGGGTCAATCAATCAATCAATCAATCAAATCCCCTTTAGTGGTTGAAATTTTATTAATGATCTCTCTAGTGGCAAAATTAAAAGGTCTGGATATAAAGAAAAGAATTGGGAATCAAGGTTCAACTCCTAAGATCGTAATACACTTACAGTCACATTCACTTTGACCATGGTGAGTCTAGATTGATCTGACAAATGAATTTAAAAGGAAGGCAACACACTGACTTCTCTCAAACTTTAACGAGGAATTTACAATTTAAATTTTTGTGGACCTACTGTAGCCTGCAAGCAGGCTTCAGTTGAGGCTTAACATAGGCTGCAAAGCTGCCAGTTATGCACCACTAAAAAGTGAGCCTATTTGTAGGATATCATGGACAGGACAGTAAATTCTCTGGTCTTTGAAAAAACTTTTCACTGAACGAGTCATTGGTTTCTGAACAATGATAGAAGATTGGCCTTACCAAGAGTTGCCTCGATAGCAAAGCACTCTTCTTCAATGTCGGCATCTGGGCCTCTTAACCAACGCAGGGCTCTCAATGCTTCACTTCGTCTGTTCTTTCCTAATGACCAGCGAGGTGTCTCTGGCATGGTAAACATCAGGATGATAAGCAATGCTGGGGAAACCCCACCGATAAATGCCAACCATCTCCACTTGCAAAAGACACCCATTACATAGGCCAATAAAAGGCCGACTGTCACTGCCAGTTGGTTAACGGAACCTAGCATACCACGCAACCGTGCTGCCACAATCTCTGCTATGTAGACCTACAAAAAAGATCAGTTAATGTTTATCTATTTGTAGGTGGTCTGGTTATCTGGAGTTTTGTGATTGAACCAGTTACTGTAGTTTCTTGTATTGCAAAGGCCTGGGCATAAACTCTAATGGCATATCATCAGGACTGTCAAAAAGTTTGAAAGGACTTGGCTTAACTGTCAGTGTAGGCTCATTTTGCCATCTTTGCAGATGACTACCTTTCACAACCCTGTATAATTGCAATTTTCTCTGTCATCATACGACTACAAAAAATAAGATTACCGCCACATCTCTTGGTTGCCGTGTCATTTATCAAAATAGCCAGAAGGATGAGGTGGGTACTCCCTATGATGAACTATACAGGAAGGTTACGTCTGAAAAGTGAACCTTTTTCAGGCCTCGGGTATATAGAAGGGTACTAGGGGCTTTCACAAGTTGAGGTATATGGAAGGGTATTTTGAACAAATGCACCTTATGGCTGTATCATTTTATTTATTAGGCACTGCATGAAAATGACTAGACTTTCTGAAAAGTCCTTCGTCTTGTTTATTTAGTACCCGCCGGACGAAGGACTTTTCACACTTGATTGGCGCCAATTTTAGCGACCCAAAAACGGGTCGCTGCGTTTTAACCAATCAGAGGTCCCCTAGATATCCCTTGGGGACCGAATTGTCAAACTATGCTCAACGAAACGTGACTTGTAGTTAAACCCATTAAATTGAAGAAGCTTCAAAGGCCCCGCGCACGGAATATCATATATTGCATGACTCCCAGAAGAAAACAGTTGAAACATATTTGTCTGTAAGGAATGTGTTTGTTTCTGCGCTAACCGGAGCTGGGAAAAGTTCGACTTTTGAGCTAGCTAGAATCTTACGAACTACAGTTTCGTTTTTGTCTGCGCAATTTCGGCACAAAATGTTTGTCAAAAGTGAACCTTCGCCAAGCTTTCGTCAAATTTCGTGTAAAATCTTTCTTCGTAATCACTTTTTTTTTAAATTTGCTCTTTCGATCGACGCAGGAGAAACGCACACACACCCGATTATTTTGGTCGATCGGCGGGAACCGATTCTTTCCGCAATTCAAGGAGTTCCAAATGCAATCTGAGATACCAGTTGCAAGTCACGCCACTCCTCATTTTTGGCGCGAAACGCAAATGAAAACCCTTCAAGCGAGACAAGTCGACCTCTCGCGACTTCGTCGCTCGCTCGGCCGCTTAGCGGGCTTACATATTCCACTCTGAAATTTATGAGGTCGACTTGTGGCAAGTCTAGAAAATGACAAGTTAGAAGACTTCCATTTTTGGGGGATTTATTCATAATACTGGCCAGTTATAAAAGTGTGTGAAATGGGAACCCTTTTTCAACTAAGGTGGCTGAACACAGTTTTTGCATGCACTCTTGCTAACGTGATTCAGCGTGAACACCAGGATTACAAATTAACAAACATGCTATCGATAGTGAACAGTTTTCAAGTGCCTATGCCTAATTCGCCATAACTTTTAAACTATTTATGCTTTGGCGCCCATTTTTTGCAAGAGTCAAGGTTAACCACAGAAATATTTATTCTCCCATTTTGACTAGGGTGTGTACTGTTGCCATGGCAACCGGGCTGGTTAAAAACAAGGCTTAAATAATGGTTTTTGTTTATCCAGTCGTTAGATTGTTTTCATATTTTGCACACTAAGAATTGACATTAAATCCCTTCTGTGAACACGGTTCTAATAAAATTTTGACATAGGTGATTTTCGTAATTCACCGTTAATCGTTTTCTGTATTATTAAAAATTCCCTATGTCAAAATTCACATTTTTTTTGATAGATCATTCACGTGGTCTCTGATCTATTTTTCTGCCAAATTTCTTGAAATTCTAACGACTGGATCGTTAGAAATCGGCATGTTTCTACTAAAGCAATGGGTCTCAATTTTTTGAGCAACTGCGCATGCGTTGCGTTTGACTGGTTTTTTCGGTAACAAAAGCTGAAAATTGCTGGGTTCTTAGCATCGTTACCTTTTCTAACACATCTTTGTAATAAAAGACTAAAACCATCACATACACTGCGTTCAATTATACAAAAAAAATAACAGATAGTGCGGGTGTTGAGTAAATAAAATGATCGCTCTATTGACAGCATGTTTGTTTTTTTAACTCCTTCTGCACATGCTAAATATTGCATCAGCAAAAGCACGTGCGAAAACTGTGTTCGGCCTGGCACCTTAAATGCAGCACAGGCACAGTTGCTCAAAAAATTGAGACTGAGTGCTGTTGTAGAAACTTGTTGAATTCAGACAATCCAGTTGTTAGAATTTTAAAGAAATTTGGCAAAAAAAAAATAGTTCAGCAACCATGAGAACGATCTATGACAAGCAACCTCAATTTTGACAGAGGAAATTTTTAATAATACAGAACATGTTAGTGAAAACAATTTACGGCAAATTACCAGTTTCCTAAATGCAAGACACAACTGCAAGGAATCCCAGCATTTTTATTCAATGTTCACAATTCTGGAATGTGTAAACTCGGTGAAGTACAACTACAAGATTCATGATCCCCAAAAGGTGCAGCTTGAAACATCCTAGAGAACTCAGTCTATACTCAGTAAAGACTTACCGGAACAGCAAGGGATATAATGCCACAAGCTAATCCTGTTATGATACGGCCAGCGTAAAGCATGGTATGGTTCTGTGCATAACTGATGAGTAACCATCCTAGCTCAAACGGTACAACACACAACATTATGGTGCCTTTTCTGCCAAACTTGTCAATTGCCCATCCACCAACCGGGCTTCCAAAAACAGCACCCACAGTGACCAAGGACTACAGATAATAAAATAACGATAATTAATGGTAAGCTCGATCTGGAGAGTCAAGGAATCTTGAGCATTGTTTAGGTACTGTAATAACTAAGGATGGGACCATTAAATATCTGTCGGTTCTAGTTCATACCTTCCTCTAAACATTTGGGCTTTCAAGACCTTCCTAACCCTTGGAATTTCTAGTAGTTTACACTCCTTGGGGTGGGTAGTGATATTTTCTAGACACACATTACTGCAAACTTGTGGTTGGCTTGTACTGTTTTGTAATTAAGGTCGCCCGAGCACAGTTTTTGCTCACATTCTTACTAAATAAATGCGATTCAGTGCATGCACAAGGAGTGCAATCAAAAAACATGCCGTCACTGACACATGCATTGTTTTATTATCTGAGCTATTTTTCTTCTTAATTAAACACCATGTATTATATGGCTTTAGCCTTTTATTACAAAGGTAAGTTAGAAAAGGTAACAATCCAAAGAACCCAGTTATTGTCAGCTTTTTCATTTTTACTAAAAGAACCCTCAAAAGAAACCAGTAATTATACATGCAGTACATGCACATCAAGTCAAAAAATTGCAATCAAATGCGGGAAGCTTTTTCTGAAATACGTGTATTTCTCGAGAACCACTCATAGAATTTTACGAAATTTGGCACGAAAATACTTTAGGAAATAAGAATCGAATTGAAAAAACTGAACTTTAACAAAGGAAATTAAAGATATTCCAGTGAACCTTCAACATGGGATAATTAAAGATCTCTCTCTTAATTATTATCAAAATTGTGTTAACTTGTGAATATCATTACTGACAACCTTGTTGCACGCAAATTGTAAAGAAAATCTAACAACTTGACTTACTGCAAATAAACAAAGCCAATTTTAAAAGGCTTGTTTATATTCATTCATACTGCCATGGAAATGGCATATGACAAAGTTTGTGTTGTAACTTCTTGCTGCCATTTTTTAAGACCAAAGGATCAAGGGTTTTAGAGAAAAAAGGTGTACTGAATAAAACACCGGTATCAAAAACTGTGTTCAGCCACTTTGAAAGATCTACTTAGTTACTGTAGTAGGTAAGTTATTGTAACCCATTTTAGCATTTTTTAATTACTAGCTGTCTTAACTTGAAACTAGGCCAAAGGCACATTTGTATAGAATGGTAAATCAAAGACTTCACGAGACTAAAAGACCCTTGATTAAATCTGAGCTTTTAACCAGATGGGCATTCAGGCATCCTGTGGGCATCCACCCTAATTCATTTTTCATATAATATGTTGCTTTATATATTGTTCATTTGAGCAGGCCCCATAGCACATTTTGGACACCCTCTTTTCAAATCCTGGCTAAAAGCTTGTTTCTTAGTGTCTGTATTAAATCCAAGCCCAAGACTTTACCTCTAAAAGACCAGATCACCAAAAAACTGAATTCACTAGCACACACAGAACAGTATGATTTATTCAACTGGTCTTGAAAAGCGCAAGATAGCTACAGTAGATTTAAATGTTGTGCAAACTTTAGTGAGGATTGACCGCTGAATCAATGTAGCCGAGCTTGGAGAAAACTTTTTATGGATAAAACTATTTCTCATCTTTTTCTATATCTAATTTATCTAATCCCAGTTATCTTGAATTTTGAGGTTTGACATTTACATGTAGTTTCCCTTACAATCCCTGCTGTTTAAAAAGGAATACATAAATTGCTCACTACAGTCAGATGCAAATAATGGAATACGCCGAGCTGTGCCACAGGATGGACTGGACGTTGGATATAATGCAACAGCACTGATGATCTTCTAAATCAATTAGCTTTAAATATCAAGAAACGTGATCCTACATGAGGTGTGACGAGTGCATCTGCACTGTCCCAAGAACCATGGAAGTATGCACATTGTGTCCATTGGCTCATAAGAAGAGGAACAATTAGTGCTTGTACTTCAATTTGCTAACTAATGTAGTCCCAAGGGTGTCCACTTAATACAAGTTTTACTCTAGTGGGATCTGGAAATTCCCCTTAAAAGGATTTAAAAAATTAGGTTGTCCAAGACAGCATTTCTTGTACTTTGAAGGGGCAGTACAATTGGAAACCAGAAAGCCCAAAGCAAACGTAACAAAAAAAATTATTGTGAATGAGTAAACTTAGTATAGGTAATCATACGGACGTTTCGAGTTCAATTTAGAATTCATTTGCATGAGCGAGTTTTCAAAAAGCTGAAATTGCATGAGCCGCTTCACAAGTGCAAATAAATTTTAAACTGAACGAGAGAAACCATATGATTACTTATTAATAACATAAACATGAAAAATTGGCGCGGAAATTAAGTGCTGGAAGATGTTTCTTGACGCCATTTTTTTCGCATTTGAGAAAACTTAATTTTTGCAGAGCTTTGTACAAAATTTTTGTCATTGCTTTACATGAGGTCATTGGCCTACAAAATTTCTCAGTGTCTTTCTGCAAACCATAATCCAGAATTATGATGTGTAATTTGCACTAGCTGGTGTTACAATTTTTGCATCGGTGTGACACTTTTTGCACTGGTGTTACACTTGAACTGCACTGCTCTCAGCCAATCAGAATCGAGTAATTTTTTCATGTGTATTATTAGTCTTAAAATGACTGGTTTGATGTTATCTTGTTGCCAAAAGCAAAATAAGCTAATTAAAATAAATTTAAAGTTTTATACAATAGTTTCATCATTTGTGTTGATTTACTGGACAAATCAGTTGATTTGGACTTTATTCCAAGTCAGGTCAAAACAGGTTCTGGTATGTTGTTCAGTAAATAGCTAATTTATAATTAACCCTTGAGTAACACATTGTAACACAGTGCAAGAAAGAAGACTGCTCATAGCACATGGTCCAGCTATCTCACGAGTGAGATATTGTTCTTGCCACGAGAACATAAACTTCATATCTTCAAGCCAACGTGTAATGTTCTTTTTATTATATGGAGACCAATTCAACAAAAGCAAAAGGCGGGAATTGTGACGTCATTGAAGGATACGACACTCACAAAGGTGATATACGGAAAATACCCCACTCGGGTCCCGGATGAAGTGGCGTATGGAATCTGCGAGTGGTTAGTTCCCAGTAAAACACTCTCCTCCATATAATAAAAGAATCTATTTGATAAAGAAATAAAAACACTTGTTTGATTCAAATCCAGTTGAGAGGTTAATGACAAGATTTAAAGAGTTTCCCAAAATTAACAAAAATTTAACCTTTATCGGACATACAGTCAGGACAAGTACAGGTACTAGATAACAGATACGTAAGTAAATATTAAATAGCTTAGATAGCCGTACATGTATTGTATGATGTCATGGCCTCTCCGAACTTCAATCTTTACTTAAGTACTGTAATCATAAAATTTTAATTAAACAAACCAAACACCGATACCGTTATAAAGAAACTATTTCCTGCTTATTGTCACGTTAAATTTACAGTGTAAGACGTTCCCTATTACTTATTAGAGCAGGGTAATGATCCGCGCGCGAATTTTGCAATCGAAAAACGCGCGTGACATCAAACTTACCGAAAACCAGGAACCTTGAGCACTGTTTAAACGAACAGCAGAAGATACATTTGCCTTTTC
>JAHPZR010056269.1:62500-72263 GCA_019787425.1 Platygyra sinensis | reverse complement strand
TGTTGCCCTGTTGCCCTGTTGCCCATGTTGCCCTGTTGCCCATGTTGCCCTGTTGCCCTTGTTGCCCTGTTGCCCTGTTGCCCTGTTGCCCATGTTGCCCTGTTGCCCATGTTGCCCTGTTGCCCATGTTGCCCTTGTTGCCCATGTTGCCCTGTTGCCTTGTTGCCCTGTTGCCCTGTTGCCTTGTTGCCCTGTTGCCTTGTTGCCCATGTTGCCCTTGTTGCCTTGTTGCCCATGTTGCCCATGTTGCCCATGTTGCCCTGTTGCCCTGTTGCCTTGTTGCCCTGTTGCCTTGTTGCCCTGTTGCCTTGTTGCCCTGTTGCCTTGTTGCCCTGTTGCCCCTGTTGCCCATGTTGCCCATTTGTCCTGTTGCCTTGTTGCCCTTTTTGCCTTTGTTGCCTCTGTTTCTCTGTAACCGTTGTTGCTTATGTTGTGGGTTTTGCCCAGCTTTGTGGAAGGGGTGCCTCGGCACTTATACGTGAGACAGGAAAAAGACAATTAAACTTGATCACTCTTTTATTAAAGAAAGTAATAACCATTTGATTTAAGTAATTGGCGTCTATCCCATTTTATCCAGGAGGCAGTCGCTGCAGCACCAGTCAGTAGGTGGCTCTGACTTCAAGCCTGCACATCGACTACAAGAGAAAGATATAATACTTAGGTAGTTGTCGTGTGATTTGCAAGCTAAGACTTTTTTGAAAGAATTATTTCGATATATTTCAATGATATATAATTGGTTACTTGGAAAATGCCATATGGAAAAAGCTGTTTAGGAGATAAGTGTAAGACTTATTTCTCATCTACTACTGTTGGACTAGCACTGTTTTGGTAGAGTAACACGTAAGTGGTATGTGTCTGACATGTTATTCCATATACTTACAAGTGGTACCATTGAAGGCACTCGGTACATTCCACCCAGTCGATTGCTCCCTTTTTCTTTCCTGGAGGTGAGCTCTCCTGGCACAATACACAGACATCAGTACTGCCACTTCCTAAGTACGAAATGGCAAAGGAGTTGCGATTAACTTTCCTGAACCATGTGGTATTGTTACGTGTAGCCTTTACAATGACGCCTACCTTTAGGGATTCTCCTGGTGACGCCAATAGCCCCAGCAACAAACGAAAACCCTCCAGTTCCTGATATAAAATGATAAAAGGTTCTCATTCAGAAGTCCCATTAAAGTTTAGAACAAAAGAAACCGTTAATTAAAAAAGGAGGTGAAATTTTCCATGATAGAACCATAAGCAATTTTAGACCAAACTACGCTTACAGAACAATGTGTGAATAAAGATAACTCTATCTGCTAATTGTATACACTACGAGTACTTTTCTAACTAATATTATTACCATCAATTTCTCCTGGTTGTTGGCTTTGATCAGCTGACACCGCGCCCTCTGTGGTGCATGAGAAAAAGACAAATGAACGAGTCTTTACATTTTCCATAACAAAAAAAAATCACGCACTCAGTTTAGGGCAAAGTGTGCAAAAGTTACCCAACTTCAGAACAATATGTTGATATCAAGTTAACCATAACTCTGTTAAATTGCATATATTATCATAAGTTTTGTAACTAAAATTATTACCATTGTGTTCTCCTTGTTCGTCTCTACGCTGATTTGGAACTTCAGACTCTGTGATAGAGAAGAAAAACAACGAACAAACAAGTTTTGCTTTCAGAATAATTAACTAAGCAGGTTTCCAGCGAACAAAAATGAACTGTTAAAACATTAACTAAAAACTCCAGAAAACAGAAATTACATGTACCTTCATCACTTCTTTCGTCCTCGGTTAAGTCTGAATCTGTCGTTTGGTGGAAAAGTATATATGAAGTCATTTAAATCCTGTAAAATGTAATCTCAATGGAGTAACACATTGGCTAAAAAAAATCAATAGTATATCTCACCAGAAAAGATATCTCCAGTACACCTGCTCAATACAAGTGGAGATTCAATGGCCTATTGGTTAGAGTACTGTGCCCTGGAGTGACCGGTCTGAAAAAAGCCCTGGCATGAGGCATTTGCCTTGCATTGCCTTTTTGAGCTATAGACAGACTTTACTCTCACAATGGATTTCCCCACTCCACTATGTAAAAGAACAACTGGGTAAATCTAATGATGGGGGGAGGAAGTGGGGACAGAGCAACCCCATATTGGACTGGCATCTGATCCAGCAGGAAAATGAAATACTCTGTGTAACCTACAGATATTGAAAGCGATTTAAAGTTTGGCAGCACACTGAGTCTGACAAGACAAGAAAATGTTCATTGAAACTGTTTCTTACAATATTAAATATAATAGCATGAACAAGTGACGTCAAAACATGTTCTAATTTGTCAATCATACCACATTTGACACCAAATTAGAGCATGTTTCCTGCATCATTTTTTCATGCTTAGATGCAGGCAATGGTAGTTGGTTAGTCAACAATTCTTTATTGAAAATATACACAAAAGTCAGAAGATAGGCTTAACTACATTATTTTATTATGGCTAGACAGTACATAGCAAATAAATATATCTGTATTATCAACAAAGATAAAATTATAATAAGATTGATCTAGTTCCATACCATAATTGTACAAGTACATGTACATGACAAAAATACATGCAGAGCAAAATATGAATAATAATCATTAAGATAGGAACTAGTTGACAGTTACTCAAGTTTCACACTTGAAACAATCTAAAGATTACACACCTGACACAGACTTGAAATATTTCAATATATGGTTACTTGCAAAATGGATGTAGCATTAAACAGAAAAAAATTACTCTATCAGATACAACACAACTTTAGTAAACCCCTCTCAAACTCTAGTCAGTAAAACATCTTAACTATGATTCATTTCAGGCAAAGATGAGATCAGACATATATGCACTGTATAAAGGAATATTATATGGCTTTTGTCCATGTCATGGATACAACAAAAAGGAGGGTAAAACAGGAGGGTTCTATCATATGGTTTGCAGGCATGGGGTAAGCTACATTAACTCAGGCTATGCTGTTCATAGCAAAACAAACTCCTTTGTTAGCCAGGGTATATGGCTGGCATAATATGATAAGGCAAAACTGTATGTTCAGGTTTAAATTAAATTTCCAAGACAAGCTGATTAACAAGACCACCAGATAAAATCAATGTCTCCTCAACAAAAGCTATATTTTGCAGACTTTTATTTACTGAAAATGTTTTTCTTTGAAATTTTGGCAATTTTTGGAATCCATCGGTTAATCTTCAGAAATTCAGGTTCTGTGGAGACTAAAACTCTCACACATTTTGTGAAAAAAAGTTGGCAGGTGTAACATAGGTGTCTTACAGATAACCAATTGTAATGTTTTGTAATTGGATAGCAACATGATTTGCATGCCAATTTCATGTTCTTTAATGGGTTCCTTCTTTATGTTTTTATAGTTTGTAAAACTTATGGAAAGCACTTGTCACTTTTGCACTCGACTCAAAAGAAGCTTTTTCCAAAGACTTTTTTTAATTTCGAAATCTGTTACAAAGGTATATGATTAATCAGTGCGTGGACCTTGTGAACTGCAATTGAGTGAGTGTTCATGCTTGTAATTTCAAGTTGGCCTTGCATTTCTCACGTGTCCAGTTTTGGAATTACTCACATGATTACCCCTGAACTGTACTCCACTCGGTCCAATTACTATAACTACTTATAACAAAATATTGTCCTTATTCATTAAAATAGAAAAAAAAGAGCTTTTTCTTCTCTGAAAAAGTCAAGAAAACTTTATAATGTTTGCTATTTTTTGTGAATATGTTTTAATAAGTGTTATTACTATCCTTACGTTTTTACATTCATAGTAAGCTTTTGCTTTCCTTACCGTCAAGATTGTCTTGGCATAATCTGGCTTTTCAAAACAACCAGAATAATCTCCCCACAGCTTCTTTGTTAACTGGGGTTCTCTGATCTCCAGGTGTCTCACAAAGCCACATGGGGAGTCATTGATCAGGACAATGGGCTTGTACTTGACAGATAGATAGAGATCTGAAGCATCCCGGACAGACTCTGACAGCACTAGTGTCTTTGATGCCACTGTGCACTATTGCACAAAATTTCAAAGAAAACATTTTCAGTAAATAAAAGTCTGCAAAATATAGCTTTTGTTGAGGAGACATTGATTTTATCTGGTGGTCTTGTTAATCAGCTTGTCTTGGAAATTTAATTTAAACCTGAACATACAGTTTTGCCTTATCATATTATGCCAGCCATATACCCTGGCTAACAAAGGAGTTTGTTTTGCTATGAACAGCATAGCCTGAGTTAATGTAGCTTACCCCATGCCTGCAAACCATATGATAGAACCCTCCTGTTTTACCCTCCTTTTTGTTGTATCCATGACATGGACAAAAGCCATATAATATTCCTTTATACAGTGCATATATGTCTGATCTCATCTTTGCCTGAAATGAAATCATAGTTAAGATGTTTTACTGACTAGAGTTTGAGAGGGGTTTACTAAAGTTGTGTTGTATCTGATAGAGTAATTTTTTTCTGTTTAATGCTACATCCATTTTGCAAGTAACCATATATTGAAATATTTCAAGTCTGTGTCAGGTGTGTAATCTTTAGATTGTTTCAAGTGTGAAACTTGAGTAACTGTCAACTAGTTCCTATCTTAATGATTATTATTCATATTTTGCTCTGCATGTATTTTTGTCATGTACATGTACTTGTACAATTATGGTATGGAACTAGATCAATCTTATTATAATTTTATCTTTGTTGATAATACAGATATATTTATTTGCTATGTACTGTCTAGCCATAATAAAATAATGTAGTTAAGCCTATCTTCTGACTTTGTGTATATTTTCAATAAAGAATTGTTGACTAACCAACTACCATTGCCTGCATCTAAGCATGAAAAAATGATGCAGGAAACATGCTCTAATTTGGTGTCAAATGTGGTATGATTGACAAATTAGAACATGTTTTGACGTCACTTGTTCATGCTATTATATTTAATATTGTAAGAAACAGTTTCAATGAACATTTTCTTGTCTTGTCAGACTCAGTGTGCTGCCAAACTTTAAATCGCTTTCAATATCTGTAGGTTACACAGAGTATTTCATTTTCCTGCTGGATCAGATGCCAGTCCAATATGGGGTTGCTCTGTCCCCACTTCCTCCCCCCATCATTAGATTTACCCAGTTGTTCTTTTACATAGTGGAGTGGGGAAATCCATTGTGAGAGTAAAGTCTGTCTATAGCTCAAAAAGGCAATGCAAGGCAAATGCCTCATGCCAGGGCTTTTTTCAGACCGGTCACTCCAGGGCACAGTACTCTAACCAATAGGCCATTGAATCTCCACTTGTATTGAGCAGGTGTACTGGAGATATCTTTTCTGGTGAGATATACTATTGATTTTTTTTAGCCAATGTGTTACTCCATTGAGATTACATTTTACAGGATTTAAATGACTTCATATATACTTTTCCACCAAACGACAGATTCAGACTTAACCGAGGACGAAAGAAGTGATGAAGGTACATGTAATTTCTGTTTTCTGGAGTTTTTAGTTAATGTTTTAACAGTTCATTTTTGTTCGCTGGAAACCTGCTTAGTTAATTATTCTGAAAGCAAAACTTGTTTGTTCGTTGTTTTCTTCTCTATCACAGAGTCTGAAGTTCCAAATCAGCGTAGAGACGAACAAGGAGAACACAATGGTAATAATTTTAGTTACAAAACTTATGATAATATATGCAATTTAACAGAGTTATGGTTAACTTGATATCAACATATTGTTCTGAAGTTGGGTAACTTTTGCACACTTTGCCCTAAACTGAGTGCGTGATTTTTTTTTGTTATGGAAAATGTAAAGACTCGTTCATTTGTCTTTTTCTCATGCACCACAGAGGGCGCGGTGTCAGCTGATCAAAGCCAACAACCAGGAGAAATTGATGGTAATAATATTAGTTAGAAAAGTACTCGTAGTGTATACAATTAGCAGATAGAGTTATCTTTATTCACACATTGTTCTGTAAGCGTAGTTTGGTCTAAAATTGCTTATGGTTCTATCATGGAAAATTTCACCTCCTTTTTTAATTAACGGTTTCTTTTGTTCTAAACTTTAATGGGACTTCTGAATGAGAACCTTTTATCATTTTATATCAGGAACTGGAGGGTTTTCGTTTGTTGCTGGGGCTATTGGCGTCACCAGGAGAATCCCTAAAGGTAGGCGTCATTGTAAAGGCTACACGTAACAATACCACATGGTTCAGGAAAGTTAATCGCAACTCCTTTGCCATTTCGTACTTAGGAAGTGGCAGTACTGATGTCTGTGTATTGTGCCAGGAGAGCTCACCTCCAGGAAAGAAAAAGGGAGCAATCGACTGGGTGGAATGTACCGAGTGCCTTCAATGGTACCACTTGTAAGTATATGGAATAACATGTCAGACACATACCACTTACGTGTTACTCTACCAAAACAGTGCTAGTCCAACAGTAGTAGATGAGAAATAAGTCTTACACTTATCTCCTAAACAGCTTTTTCCATATGGCATTTTCCAAGTAACCAATTATATATCATTGAAATATATCGAAATAATTCTTTCAAAAAAGTCTTAGCTTGCAAATCACACGACAACTACCTAAGTATTATATCTTTCTCTTGTAGTCGATGTGCAGGCTTGAAGTCAGAGCCACCTACTGACTGGTGCTGCAGCGACTGCCTCCTGGATAAAATGGGATAGACGCCAATTACTTAAATCAAATGGTTATTACTTTCTTTAATAAAAGAGTGATCAAGTTTAATTGTCTTTTTCCTGTCTCACGTATAAGTGCCGAGGCACCCCTTCCACAAAGCTGGGCAAAACCCACAACATAAGCAACAACGGTTACAGAGAAACAGAGGCAACAAAGGCAAAAAGGGCAACAAGGCAACAGGACAAATGGGCAACATGGGCAACAGGGGCAACAGGGCAACAAGGCAACAGGGCAACAAGGCAACAGGGCAACAAGGCAACAGGGCAACAAGGCAACAGGGCAACAGGGCAACATGGGCAACATGGGCAACATGGGCAACAAGGCAACAAGGGCAACATGGGCAACAAGGCAACAGGGCAACAAGGCAACAGGGCAACAGGGCAACAAGGCAACAGGGCAACATGGGCAACAAGGGCAACATGGGCAACAGGGCAACATGGGCAACAGGGCAACATGGGCAACAGGGCAACAGGGCAACAGGGCAACAAGGGCAACAGGGCAACATGGGCAACAGGGCAACATGGGCAACAGGGCAACAGGGCAACATGGGCAACAGGGCAACAGGGCAACATGGGCAACAGGGCAACATGGGCAACAAGGCAACAGGGCAACATGGGCAACAGGGCAACAGGGCAACATGGGCAACAAGGGCAACATGGGCAACAGGGCAACATGGGCAACATGGGCAACAGGGCAACATGGGCAACATGGGCAACAGGACAACATGGGCAACAAGGCAACAGGGCAACATGGGCAACATGGGCAACAGGGCAACATGGGCAACAAGGCAACAGGGCAACATGGGCAACAGGGCAACAGGGCAACATGGGCAACAAGGGCAACATGGGCAACAGGGCAACATGGGCAACATGGGCAACAGGGCAACATGGGCAACAAGGCAACAGGGCAACATGGGCAACATGGGCAACAGGGCAACATGGGCAACAGGGCAACATGGGCAACATGGGCAACAGGGCAACATGGGCAACATGGGCAACAGGGTAACATGAGCAACAGGGCAACATGGGCAACAGGACAACATGGGCAACAGGGCAACAGGGCAACATGGGCAACAGGGCAACTTGAGCAACAGGGCAACATGGGCAACAGGGCAACAGGGCAACATGGGCAACATGACAACAGGGCAACATGAGCAACAGGGCAACATGGGCAACAGGGCAACAGGGCAACATGGGCAACATGGGCAACAGGGCAACATGAGCAACAGGGCAACATGGGCAACAGGGCAACAGGGCAACAGGGCAACATGGGCAACAAGGGCAACAGGGCAACATGGGCAACAAGGCAACAGGGCAATAAGGACAGCATGGGCCACTGGGCAACATGGATAACAGGCCAACATGGGCAATAAGGCAACACGGGAAACAGGGCAACAGGGTAACAGGGTGAAATGAGCAATAGTGGAACAATGTTAATATGGGCAATAGGGTTACTAGGTTAACATGGGCAACAGGGCAAGAAGGGCAACAAGGCAACATGGCTAAAAGGGTAATATATGGGCAAGAAGGGTAACAAGACAGCAAGGGCAACAGAGCAACCCTGGTAATAGGGCAAATCTTCATCATAACTTTATTCCGTTGTACGAAGATTCTTTAATTTAAAAAAAAAGGCAATAACAAATAACAGGAAGCCTAGATTAACTTAGATCAACGAATGTATTCTTTCTAACTTCCTCGTACCTTTAGCATCAAAATCGTTCTTCATATATTTCCTTCTACATTTATTCTTTGGTGATCATTTTAAATATATTTTTAATTAATCAACTCCTGGTTGAATAATTTTTTCATCCTAAAACCGCATCGACCAATTAGAGCGAACCTTGTAAGAGCTGCGTACCGCCTCGTTACTCACTGAAGTATTTTCAAAATTTCCAGAACTTTAAACGGTCGTTAGTTTTGAAAACCTAGTGGGCAGACAAGTTATATTATTGTTTTGAATTAAGTGTCATTTATACTTTCTATTCATGTAGTTCAGCGGTTTCAAACAGGTGCCACATTTTTAAAACGCGCCTTCAAAGTAGCGCTATTTTCGTGTTTGGTTCAAAACTCGATTTAACGCGTAGAAAATCTGCTTTCAGCCGTTGAAGGAACAACATTGAATTATAATTGAAACATGGCTAAACAAACTGCTGTAATATGTCTATAGTTTAAAAAAAGAATTGGGACTTTTGAGTGAATATTAATTTTTTTAGAGCGACGGCAATATGATCTGTTTTTCCAGTTTCGGCAGGCATGCAACTTGAGTCCAGCGGACCGAACTTTAACTAAGCCTAGGAAAATTCAATTACAATTTTTAATCAAATAAAGCTCATTTTAGTGATTAACTAGGTAAGGGCTTTAAAATCCCGGCTTATGAGAAAAATCGAATTTTCGAAGTAAAATCAGTGGTCGGGTTTTAGAGAGACAGCCTCTTAAAATAGTTACATTCGCAATCAGTTAATTCAACAGCAAACTGTTTTTTCAGACATGTGACGATATGTTGATTATTGGATTTCTTATCGACTATTGGAAAGTTTACTTCTAAGCAAATACTCTCCAAGGGTCGTCACGACACATGATCTGTGTCTGCAATGATTTGAGTTCAATCACCATGCCCTTGGTTCGACATGCTCGAACCTGTTTAACATGCTCCTCCTGTTTACAGTTGAAGCAGCCTGTGTCAGTTTGACAATATTGGAAGTCACAAACAGCTATGAAGTGGACGCCAGGCATGGCTCGTGGCCTTCCAGTGGTTTCAGTCGTGGTCTTCATAAGGACGAGATCAATGGCGGCCACCAATACACAATGGCAGTTAAAATGATGAATGTGATTGGATCAGGTGGCGTGAACGAGTCTGGTCACCCTGGAGGGACGCTATCAACGAAACCAACTTTGATTTTGATTTCTTCAAGTTGGTTACCACTGGTTTTAACAGTCTAGCGAAAATCTGGATAACTTGTTTCATGAAATTTTATTACGGATTTAAAATACACGAAGAGAGTTGATCCTTTATATAGGCCTCTTTCCTGAGGTAATCTGCCC
>JAHPZR010056269.1:22500-57500 GCA_019787425.1 Platygyra sinensis | reverse complement strand
GGTGTTTAAGGACCATTATTCTAGACTGTCATGAGGTTTTTTCGAAGATTAACTATAGATTTTCCATGTTCAAAGATTCTGTAAATAGTTTCGCGAATTCGCGCATGCTTTGTACAGCTTGCACGTTTTCCGAGCATGAATTGAGAGGTCAATTAAATCGATTTTTAATGGTTTCCTTCTGAAATGTTGTTGAGATCACTTCCTGTGTATATACTAAAACAATTACTCTTCTCAATCTCGGTGAATAGTGGCAGAATATTTACCTCGCCGCTTCGCGGCTCGGTAAATATTCTGCCACTATTCACCTAGATTTCAAAGAATAATTGTTAATTGGCCACCGTAAAGAGAGCTTTCGAAACTGTGACCAATTCACATTATCAACCCAGTTGATGAAACTCATCTTGCAATCCAGTTAGAGTTTACAGTCCGCTAGACTACGAGTCGTCCCTCTTTCACGTACTTTTTCTCGCAGTATCGCACGACGGACTGGGCGTAAGAGGCTTAGGCCCCCGTTGGTGTTTCAAAACGTAGGGCCTTTTGAAAACGCTCCGTTTCTAGTGTTGATGGGTAAGGACGGCGAGTTCGATATGCTATCGCTTCCACCAGCCGATTTTCGGGTGTTTTGGGTGTGGACGATAGGCGAAAACGTATCAAAAAGTATGTGTTTTAGAATGAAAAGGAATTCGCGTGGACAGGTGAAAACAAAATGATAACGCTGATGTGGTCGAAATTATTTCTCTTCCTTTTCGTCGAGATGAAAACGGATCGGAAAACCTATTTTTTAAGAGTTAGTACTCTCTTCCTACGCGCAAGCATTTCTTCTTGTCACACACGAATGACCAAGCCGTCTAAGCAGTCTATTTTCAGCTATTTTCCACTAACCGATTGATTAAGTCAATATAGCCTTGCACTCAACATTACCCACACACCAAGACAATCAGTAGCATTCGTGTATTTATTTACAGATTTTTTTGTCCACAAAATGGAGATAAAATACACTTAAGAGATTAAAAGGGCTTTGTAGAGCATCTAATGATTGCCTTCCATCCAGTACTGGTGTTATTTACTATTGATACAGTAAGAACCTTATCCCAAACCAGTGCATTTCAGTGTAAGTTGTTCATAACCCATTTAGTTTCCTAGAGCTATTGGCATATAACGTAAAGCATGGATGTTTTAGTCTTCCTTATTTTCTGTTTTTCAGTTGCAAGATCTTTAGAAATGACGCAAACAAATATTAACTGTGTCATTATTATTATTATTACAACAATACTGTGACAAAGCATCTGAGTAGAAAAATTGGTGTTCGGAGAAAATTTCTCAAACTGAATGCAATATGATGTGGTGGATACCATCTTTGCACTTTGCAATGTGCCTGAATCAAAGTTCTGCAACCCTTTCCAAAATCGATGGCTTATTCAGCATTAATCATCACAAACCATTGCTGTGGAATCACCAGTGAAAAGCAGTTAATAAGTTTTTCCTCTTATTAAAATGAAAGGGTCTCTTAGGGCTAAAAAATTTCTATCACCATTGTGGAAAATGGTAAATAAAATAGAAGTAAAACTTTATCCTTTAAAAAAAACAGTTGTTATTTAATAAACCAGTTGATGTCACTTACAGTTATTCTATGAATGTAAAATGATAATATTTTATGTAAAAAGAACTATTTAAAATCTATGGTACTTTCAACTTTTTTTCTCAACCTAGAAGTAGAATGAAGATACTAATTAGAGTTTCTATTTACAAAAATATAAAATCTATATTTCAATGGTTAATGTGTCCAGTGCTGGAATCTTGGCCACTTCATGAAACACTTTATGTGAATACTTGTTTTTCACGGTCATTAAGTTCTTGTTTGCTGGTGCACTGTTCATCAAATTGAGCTGTAGTACACAGTCCCGCAGTTCATTGCTAGTGTAGCCCGTGAAATGTACCAGAGTAGGTGTCCATTCACCACAACTGTTCATCATCATAGCAAGGCGGAGACATGATGCTGCCATGAATGATGCTCTGTTGGCGACAAAGCGACTCTCAAGAAGGGAAGATTCCAGCAGGAAGCGTGCCAGAGTGAGCGTTTCTATGTTTGCAAATGCAGCCTGAAGAAAAGGATTAATAATACGATTATTATTATGACTTCATGATTCTTTAAGTGCTATATAAGAATAAATAAAGATTATCAATAATAATAATATAATAATCATAATAATATATCTTTATACAGGAGGCTGTCGTCACTTGAGGGTGGTTTTAGGGGGAGTCCTGTCAAAATTAGCAAAATTAAAAAAAGAATAGAAAAGTAAATAATAATAATTATAATAATAAAGCAATAGCTATTATTGTTATATTATGATTATTGTTATCTGTGATAACAGTAGTGATATTAAAACTTGACATTTCACCATTATCAAATGTCAAACTTATATTTATTTTTAGTGTATTCTTCACAAGTGAACAGTACTTTTTGCACACACTGATTAGCTAGCTCAGAGGTGATTAGCCAAGTACTATTCACCTCCAAGCAGCCAAAGTAAAACAAAATGGCTTTTGTCGGTATATTGTCACAAATAAAGTTGCTCTTTGGTCAGCTAGTTATATAATATTCAGCATGTGTGTGTTATATACTAAAACAATTATTCACCTTGAGCAGTGTTGGTGAAAGTGGACTAGATATTTACCTCCATTTCAATGAATATTTGTCAAGTATTATTTGCAACTAGCAACTAATAGTTCCTTGGTGGAAACAAAGACTCTATAGTTTAAATAATTCTGTTATTAAGAGATTTAGGGTGTGTAAAAGGACAACACTAGCTCACCTTTGCATATCTTCTAAGGAATCTGTATGGAATGGGTATGTTTATGTCAAATCCCAAGCTGCGAATGATTCTACTCTCCATTGCAATAAACTGCTGTTGTTGATATGCATCATCGCAGATATAGATGAAGTCATCCAAGCAGGGTGGGTGTCGTTCCTAATATCAAAAATTAAAGAATGCTGTAAAGATACAGATCCTTGTTTGAGTCCCAAGTTTACCGAGATGTCATGCTTCTGCCATTCCCAACTTAATTTTAGTAAGCTGTCACAGGAGTTTTGCTGTTAATAGAGTGTGTGCAGTGTCACGCAATTAAAAAATAAAATCAAAAACCGTCCATTGAATGAAGTCAAAAAATTGAGATATTGTAAACGACAAGTAAAGAAGACAGGTATCCAAGTTTAAGGTGTGTGCGTTCCCCCAAAGTTGAGATATTCGTCGAAATGTGCCGCACAAAATTACAGAGCTTAGTATGGGGTCGCCATGTTGGAGGACCTCTTTAGTCCTCCAACATGGCGGCCAGTAAATAGTGTAAATATCTGGAACTTAGTATGCCTATTTAGTGGACTGATTATCTTAACCGAACCGAAAAATATTTACAAAAGTACTTTTCCTGATACTTAAACTCCTAAAATGACTAAAAATCGCGAGATAAGTGTATATTTTTCGACAAACGCGATCGTAGGGTTATGTCACGCACCACCATAACTTCGAAATTCAAAATGCGCTGGTTTCCAAACGAAGGATGCTATTGAGCTGGAAAGTTGTAAACAGCTGTAAATTTGGTACCTCTTATGCCTGATGAGGATAAAACCTGTAGTGGCTTTTTTGTTTTGGATTTGAGAATTTGATGACGTCAGGTGCACACACTCTATAGCATCATCTGTTGCCGAAATCTTTACCTAGTACCTAATTACTTGTTCCCAAAATGCTCAAATCGACTAGCAGAAACATCAAACAAATGGTGGCTCAGAGAGCAAACCTTAATGAATTTCTGGCAATATTCTCAAGGAATGGTTCTAGAATTCATTTCCATCCTTGCCATGCGAAGTAACCAGCAATAAATGGTTTCGGTGTAGTGATAAAGGCCTAGGTAACAAAACTGCATCTGTTCATTATTTTTGGGTTTCCATTGATGTAGGAACATATTTCGGCATTGTAAAGTGATGCCAAAATACTGTGACAGTGCCCCTTTAAAATAATTGAAATTTTCCTCACTGTTAAGCATGTGCGATTCAGTAATTTTCACTTTTAACTTAATATATAAGCTAACTTGTTCTAATATTGTTATATTTTTACCTCAATTTTAGATGAGATGAGAAGAGTTGTAGCACCAACAAGCTGAAGTTCATCACGTTTAATCGTGTTCCTCTCAAGGAAATGATCAAGAAGTTTCACACCAAGATACAAAGTCTCATGGTACAGTTCAAAACACTCTTGAACTTCCACCAGCCAGTCCACCAATATGGCTCGCATTTGAGGAGTGATGTCTTTTTGAGTTTCCATGTAATTTGTTAGCGGGAATAGTGTCTGTTATTAAATGTAGTAAAAAATGAAATGAAAGTTGATTAGCATTAAAATTCTTTTAACTGTTTTCAGAAAACGATAAATTTCAGGGTGTTTCTCAGTAATTTAATTGGTTCATCAGCTGTTTCCAAGTCTGCATCTACCTAGAGCTACAGAAAATGAATGACACTGAGTGATATCAGAGGTTACAACAAGAGAGGAACAAGATGTAAGGAATCATATGTACTAAACTTGAAGCATCTGCGGTCAAGTGCCAACAACACCCTTGATTGGCATCTTGATTGACATCAACATCAATACTCAGAGTCATTACACTTGACGGAGTCGGCTTATTTTCACTTATTGATTGGGATCAGGATTGAGTTCTGGTGTCAACCTAGTGTCGATTATTATTGACCAAGCGTCAATGAAGATGTTGATGGAATGTTGAGCAAGGATATCAATTGACACTTGATGCTAGACGCCTTTAGTAGTACACATGATCCTAGATGTCAGGGTTTTTCAATAAGTTTTAGAATAGTTTTAGCTGTCTGAGCTTACTAAATTAGGTGGCAAACTGATGAATTTTTTCAATTCTTTGAGTGAAAATACAGACAAAGTAGGCGGCGGTAAAAGGTAAATTCTGACAAGGTAGGCGGCGATTTTCACCGGTTGCCGGCTTCTAATGAAACGTCTGAGATGTACTGTGTAAATAAAATTAGAATACTAACCTCTCTTCTTTTCATGTTCACAAAGATCTCATTTGCATATTCAGAGACAGTAACTGGATCTGATGTGTCAGCATCAATGTCAATCACTTCATCTTCCGTGGATTTTTCTGCCTACAAATTAATCAGAATCATGTTTTCAGGTGGCTAAAACATGGCAAAGAAAAAAGATATCTATGTTTTTCGACATCCTCATCATGATCTGATGAAGATTCCACCAAGCAAATGAAACAATGCATCATATACACTTTAAACATGCACCGATACCAACTCTTACATTTCCAACTTCCTCCTTCTGTTGCTGCTCCTTGGAATTATCATTGTTGCTTTTATCAGCATCTGAATTACAACTGAAAAGCAGCCATATCAGTCAAAAAAGGGGTATTCAGACTGTACATGGGCGTGGTTTCAAGACTGAATATTTTGACTAACAATGCATCATATGATAACTGTGGGCACATTATCTAGACACATCTCCTAGGCTTGATATGGCAGAATCACTGACACTTTTCAGTTTTGTGACAACAAAATTATCTCCTGAAGTGCTAAAAGGGTTACAATAAAGTCAAGCAAGTAAATAACGAGCAGTAATTACTCAATGTGAAGGATTACTAGCTCATGGGTCTTTCATTTCCAACAAATATCCAGAAAATATAAAATAATATCCATGTTTGCCAGAAATTAAGCCACTAAAGTTTATAAACATTGTATCATTTACAATTTAACTTAATTTAAGTTTCTGAAGCATAAGAAATACTGGGTAAATTGAAATTCCCAAAACTGTCGCCATGAGTTTAAATCTAATACCCCAGACCCTCCCAGACCCCCAACCCCGTAAAGGTGTGTCCGTCTGGCGGACACTTCGACAAAGCCAATTGAAAAGAAATTATACTTTTTATCATTATTGCACTGCAAATGATCTTGCTGCAATATACCAGGCTAACTGTTCCAATCTTGAGCATTAACTTAGTTCGTGGTACTATGCTAACAGAGGATAACGAATGAAAAACGAAGTCGTGAAATATTAAGCTTACAGACTCTGAACCAACCTTGATATTTGCAGCGAGTCTTGAGAGGATGTCGACTCTTCCATTGAATCTTGGGAACTTAAAATTGCACCAGATGGCGATGGAGACACGGCTTTAGTTTGTTCTTCATGATCACAAACTGACGGCTGTGTAATCTCTTTACTTTTCCTCTGTTTCGGTTTTGCCTTTCCAGCAGTCTTTGCTTTACCTTGCTGTTGTGTTTGCTTTCGACCAACGCCGCTTTTCGCCTGCTTCTTCTTCCCTCCTTTCTCTCCTCCTAGCTGATTAAAAGTGGCCTTGAAACCAAAGAAAAGAAACGAATGAGGTTTGCAGAGTCGAAGGAAAGCAATTTGAAGGTTTTCGTTCTGTTTTCAGCCACGAAATTACACATTTCACCACAAAATACGACTAAACTTACGTTTGTGATGTCTCCGAATGCAGCCCTCTTTCGCGAGGGGACATTATCGGGAGAACCTTCGGCCGAACGCTTCCCTTGCTCAACGGCTTTTAATGTCATCTGTGCAGGTACTCCATTTTCGTCCACAGCGTTATCCTATTTGTAGTAAATCAAAAGAGTTACAAGACTAACAAGCGAGAACTAGCTAGCTGTTAGGACTCGGATGGAATAAAGAAGTCAAGAAAACGTGGTCGAATGCCTGTCATCTCTGACCTTGGATTTGTTATAGAATGCTGAAGATAAAGGTCTGGAGCGCGTCTTAACCATTGTGTGATGAATGAGACGTTAAGGTCTGTGCAATAAACTTTTAAATTATTGCTTAAAAGGTCCTGTTTTTCGATCAAGAACTCTTCTCTCGCCTTTTTGACTTGGGTCTTGTTTGTGAGTGAAAACGATTTGGATTTTGCGGGTTTAAACCACGCGATGTGTGATTGGTTAAATGTTTGTGAAACAGCCAATCAGAATACCGTAAAGATACGTTTCCATGAAAACAGATGGTCAAATGTCAGCCTCGCTTCCAAGTCGACAAATCCGCTGACCAGAAGATTGCAGTTTCAAAGACAAAACAACCGACACGACACGGTCGACCACGAGCCGAAATGCCCGAACAAATCGTTCCAATTAATTAAAAAAATAATTGAAGTTTTAATCCCCTTGAAGCCATCATTTCTTATGGATTACAGACCATTTATCTATGGAGGGTTGGCCTCAATGACAGCTGAGTTCGGTGAGATCATATGCTTTATTTTATACTGCTAACTGTAACAAAACCTGAACAAAAACAGCGGAAGGCCTGGGATTCGATTTAGCTCCCGAGGCGTTGGGAGAGGGGCTCTTATTTTCTTTGGAACATGTTAATGTGGCACAATAATTCAGTGAAAACAACAGATACTTTAATTAACCCAAGAACTGTAATGATGCGTTGAATATTATAATACATGTTGGTTTATTGACCAAGCGTTAATAGGTCAAGATGGCTGGATATTGGCCAAGTACTTTTTTCTAAAATAATAATAACGCGTGCTTACAAACCGAGACGGAGTTGAGTTCTATAAAAAGGGAAACAAGAACGAAGCCAATATCCAGCTATCTTTACTGAACTAGATTGGTCACTAAAGAATGTATTAAATTTGGAAAAAAAGTACACTTTTTACCTTGCTGGGTAGTCAGTTAGTAATCCCAGCTGAGCAGGTAAAATATATGGGTTATTGACCAAGCGTGAGGTTAATATAGCACGATATTGGCCAAGTACTTGTTTTGCACGGTCATGGACTGAGACAGAGTCAACGTCGGTGAAAGATTAGCCAATTCTTGACCAAGCAAGCTTAAAATCACCTTTATTTCACTTCGGATTTGCAAGAGTAGCTGTATAGCTTATGTCTTAGAAAAAAATAGTTAAATAAATAAAGAAAGAAAGAAATAAATAAAATAGTATGGAAAATAAAAATAAAATCATACATTATGTACAGTACAGTAGCTTGTTCATTTTAAAGGATTAGTATATGAAAAAAAGAGCTATTTTCTTGCGGAACCGCACAGCAGATAGCCAATCGCAGCGCAAGATTTGGTTCATCTTGCCAATGAACAGAGCTAGTCATATTAATAATAAAACACAACACCATGATCACAACGGGATCATCACAATTAAGGTATTAAGAAGTTGTTTTCTCTACAGTTCAAACTTATGATCTTTCATGTATTCACTTGTATCTTGTACAGGTATACCGGTGTTGCAAAGGTCAGGTTCAAATCCCTCTAGTCATGTAATAAATCACTTGACTGTGCAGGGACAATATTGGCTCTCTGTCTTTTTTGTACAGACTTGCTCATTGTAATCAGTCTGTACAAATAAGGCATTAAGGAGTGAGATACTGTCTCCCAGTATGTCCCTGAGTTACTTGGTTAATAAGATAATATTGTATTTATTTTGAGTATGAACTGAAATGGCTATTTAACAGGAACTTTTCCTATCGACACCACAAAAACACGGCTACAGCTTCAGGGTCAAGTCATTGATGTCAAACAGAAAGAGATCAGGTACCGTGGAATGCTTCATGCCTTTGTGAGAATTGCTCGAGAAGATGGCATTAAGGCTTTGTTTAATGGGTAAGTTTTTTACTTGATTTCAACCCACTGACAAAATTACTCAATCATTTCATTGAAGATAAGAGTGATAAAATTTTAAGTGCTAATTTACGAATACATTTTTAATTGATTTCAAGTACCCATTACTGTTTTTTAAAAATACCCATGTACTGTCAGCCTGCAGTGCAGGCAGTTTTGGTGGTTTTCATCTTTCGAGTGTTTAGCCATCATTTTGGATTCACTGCAAACTTGGAAACTTTTCACCTTACCCCAACTCTCCACTGTTTTTCTGGCCTGAACAACCGATGGGAATATTCACTCCCCGCCAAAATCTGCCCGCACTGCAGGCTAATGTACTGTAGGTTATTAGATAATTCTAAGGAATAATTGCTACTATAAAGTTTTTAACCCTTTTAATCCCCAACAGTTATCATAATGTAATTTCTCATCACAATACACCGAATGCAAACATGGCGGACCACTTGGTCGTCGCCCGGGACGAGTCGAATGAAAGCGAATGAAAGCGAGGCTAGTTGGGTTCCCGGCCAGGAAACTCTTGCTTTGTGGTCGACCTGTTGTTTTATTTTGCTGTGCCTACGAGTTGCTGTGTTTCTGAATGCGACGAGAGGGGATAGAAATCTTCCACCATTAACCTCTAAGGGAAAATAGTGGATCAATGCAATTCGTTGAGACGGAGAAAAGGAGTTCACGATCGCCGCGGGGACTTAAGTTTGCTATTGTTTGCTACGTTTCAGGATAGATCTCAGAAAAATCGTTTAAATGACAAGCTAATGTGGTGTCTGGTGGTGTTCCAACACGGTTTTCATGGCCAATACCCTCCCCAGGGTAAAGAAAAGGTCTCCTTGAATGATATCCTCTATCTCAAAGGAAGAAGTTATTTGCGTTCGCGTCCACTCGCATGATTGCACGGAATCGCACGAAGTAAATATAAATACTACGGTGCAATAACCAAGCAAATGAACGTCAACTGCCACGTTACTGAAACCAGTGAAAGCAATGAGCCAAATGACAACAACTCAGAGCTAAATGCGATCGCTTACACATTTTCTTAGATCGATTCCAACCTGAACTTAAACAGTTCCTTCGGCGAATGTGAACTCCTCAGAACTCCTTGCCTCCGTCTCTTTGGTTTCCCCTCAGAGGCGAACGAGAAAACTGAAAAAAAGAACATCTTCTCTGCTGTGGAAGATTCCACTCTGTTGTTCAGGAACACAAAAACGCGTAGGGAGGGCGAAACAAATCGACTACGAAGCAAGACTTTCTCGAAAAGCATTGTCAAAACAAAACATCGAAGCCCAACTAGCCTCGCTTTCATTCGACTCGTCCCGGGCGATGACCGAGTGGTCCGCCATATTTGCATTCGGTGTATACCATTGCATTATCAAGTGAACAGGTGATGAGATTAAAGAAAATCATCCATTAAGTGATATTAATTTGATCTACTACCAAATTCTCACAACTGATGTTAAAAGAACTGTATGGCTGTTAGTAAGAAGAATTAATGTTTTGAACTGGACTAGAAGGGTTAAAGCCTTTTTCAGTGCTATAATTGTGATTATGATTATGATGATGATGCTGATGATGATGGCCTACATTTTTCGAAGATTCATCAATCTCCTCTTGTCTCAGATTGTCAATAGTAATATCCACAGTAAATTGGTTAACTAAAAGTAAAGCTGTGTTATAGTTATTTTTTCTTGTGTTGCTTCTAGTGTGGCCCCAGCACTCTTGCGTCAAGCAACATATGGATCTCTGAAACTAGGTTTTTATCATGCTCTTAAGAGGAGATTAGTCAAAAACCCAAAAGGTATGTTTTAGGCAAAGGTTTGAAGTTTAAGAATTGGTTAAGTTACCATCAATAAAGCCTTAAAATTCCTATTAATTTTGAATTTTACTGACCATTCGAGCAGTAAATAGCAAAATTAAGTTACCAAGAAAGACCTCATAGCATGGTAAATAAATTTTAAAATGCTTCAGGATGTAATTGCGGGGTCACTTTGAGAAAAGAATTTAAGTGAGAGGTTTCAAATAGTTACTGTGTTACTGAAAAAGTTACTGCGTTATGAGGTGATAAAAACAGTTAAACACTTATTGCCCCCACTTTGAGTGAAATCCATCTTAATATAAGTCAACCATCATTGGTGGAAATTAATTTCTGTGCAGTCAAGGGATCGGAAGTGTGCTCTTCCTTTTTCTTTGCATTCTCATGAAACAGGGCCTCTTTGATTCCAATTTTCAACTTGTCTGGTAGATCGCACCCCTAATATTTCGAACCGGGGAAAAAGGAAGACTTGTAAGTCTACATTTTGATAGTTATATAACCTACAGTGGAGTCAATTCCCATCAGAAGGTAACAGCAATACTCAGTTACTATAGCAACCAGAGTTATTGCCAGCAGATGTGTCAGTTGGCTTGAGTACAGGTTTGTAAAATACATTTGTAATCCTCTGACCCTTAATAATTTTTTAAGCATGTTTATTCATTTTTTTTTCCTTTTACAGACGAGACTCTGTATTACAATGTAATAGCAGGTGTTATTGCTGGGGCTGTCTCATCAGCTATTTGTAACCCGACCGATGTTTTGAAGGTATTTTTTTTCAGAGGCAAATTATGACAAAAGCTAGTCTTGCATTTTCTGCTTTTACTTCATAATACTGTGGCATACATGTATTTGGGTTAGTGTTAGAGAGAGGAGAGGTTTTTTTAGCAGAAGAGAGGTTTGCAAGTAGTCATGTCTTACAAGACCTTCTGAGCACTTGATTTAACTCATTCTTTATTACAGAACTGTAGTTCTTGTTGTTTGTACACTGTACAGTTCACACTGTACCTTTTAAAGTTAGAAGAAATGATGGATTGATGATTACTAAAATTGAGTCAATTCAGTATACGTGGAGATGATCAGGAATAAAATTTCAAGATTTTTGCCTTGGGGCTAATACCTTCTCTGGCTTCAATTTTGCAATTGCAAATTAAAGCTTATTAATAATAATATTATTTTCAATCAACTGTGTCTTTATATTTTAAAGTGTAAAGTTTGTTTGTGTTTTAATTTACCACTTGCAATGTAGTCCATATTGTACTACTGCTGAAAATGAATTGGCCTAGCCTTATCAGCAGGCTAATTCTGGAAAGTTCAGTGAGAAACTAATACTGGAAGTTGACAATGTGTGAGAAATATGTTTATTAAGGCCACAATCATAAATTTATAGTGTTCTATCCTACATATCTGTTTTGTTCGTTTGACACAGATACGAATGCAGGCAGAGTATCGTTCAGGTACCAATGTAGTGAGAAAAGGAATGATTCGTTCTTTTATGTCCATTTTCAAAGAAGAAGGAGCAAGAGGACTCTATCGGGTAATTTGTAAGGATTTTAATTAGTACTTATTGTTTGCATGATGGCATTACAAAGTATTTGGTTCATCTTGCCTGCTTAATATGGAACTAGCCATATAATTATAAGAAATGAATATATTCCTCAAGAGATGAACCCCAAGAAGTCCATGAGAAGAAAATGTCAACTACAGTGACCCTTGATTATGCCACCAATTAATTAAAAGTGTTTGCTTTCAATGGATTGCAAAACAGATCAAAGTTTAAGCGTAATAATATATAAATGCAGCTATGTCCAGAGTTAATTGCTACACCTGTACAGTACATATGTCAGGTTGGGTTCACACTTCTTTGTAATTATTTTTAAATAAAGTTTGAAGTTTCCTTCCACATGTTCTTGTTACCAGTACAGTTAGTTTTGTATTTGATATATTGACAGCATGTTTGACTTACAGCTAAAATGTTTCAAAATGAGTAAATTGTTTGCTGGTAGCAGTTTTACTGTTTTTCTTTTAGGGAGTTGGTCCTACAGCACAGAGAGCTGCAGTTATTGCTGGAGTAGAGCTTCCAGTATATGACTGGTGTAAAAAAAAGATTTTGGATTACAAAATCATGGGTGACAACCCATATACTCATTTCTGGTAAGTCTTGTTTGATGTGTGAATGTTGTGCCACGTAGCACTATGAACAAGAAATGGTGGAACAGAGAATTAACTCTGAAGTGTAAAGTTAAGTGCTAATTGAACCCATGAATAACCCACTGGGCGTTAGCTCTAGTAAAGGGAACCATACGAGGTAAAGAAAAATCTTTTGACCTCGGTGGGAATCGAACCCATGACCTCTGGATTAGATCTACCGTTACTCTCCCTACTGAGCTACGGGGTCAGACAGAGAAAGTCGGGGACTTTCTCTGTCTGTCCCCGTAGCTCAGTCGGCAGAGTAACGGTAGATCTAATCCGGAGGTCGTGGGTTCGATTCCCACCGAGGTCAAAAGATTTTTCTTTACCTTGCGTGGTTCCCTTTACTAGGGCTAACACACACCGGTTATTCATGGCTTATAATAAATTAGCACTTAAATTTACACTTCAGAGTTAATTCTCTGTTCCACCATTTCTTGTTTGATGTAGTTTTTTTATGATGACTACATATTAAATTCTCGCACACTCATTGGCTAATTTTCATTGTCAACAAGCAGATGTAGAATAATTTACTAGTAGTAACCACAGGTTAGAAAGTGCGGGCCTGAATGCACTTGAAGAGCTTTTGTTTAGATGTTGGCAATAGAGAAGATGGTAATGCGTGCCTTGTTTTGAAAGCGTGACAGAAAATTGGCGTTACTTTCGATTCTCACTAGTTAGCTAATTAAATATTCGATCAAGGGAGGAAGAAGGCGCCGGTTGCGGAGGAATGTTTATTTGCTCAAAATTGAGGCAAAATCTTTCGGAGATGCAAGATAGGACATTGTAATAATACAGAGAGTAATTTGGGACCATTTGCTGGCTTTTAAGGGTGAAATTATTCAGAAGAAAGCTTTATTTTCGCTTCCGTTTTGAACACCGAATACTTCACGCATTGTTTTAATATATGCTGTATGTTCTGTTTTTTCTTTCATTCTCTTTTCTACCCCGCCAAGGTCATTTTTTCGTCTAAATCACGTAAGGAAAGCTTGCAATTAATGTTCTCATTCAAGGTTTAGCTCTGAGGCAATAATTCTGTGATTTTTTTTTCACCGAAACGTCGACTTGTGTTGTTGTGGGCGACCGTGGCTCCTTCGTTGAGTCAAGCAATGACGCGATCGAGGTGAAAAAAAATTGTAATTATTACATTCTGGTTTTCTTCCATTTCGCTGAAATCTTAACATGATATGGCTGGATTGTTAAGAAATAGATAGTGCTTTTGCCGATGTGTGATAGCTATTAACCCTAAAGTGTTTATCCCTTCGAAGTCAGGGTTTGTGAATAGATTTTTGTTCGGCCCGTTTTGCGTAATCAGAGATTTTATAAAAAGTCATTTCACTGACGATACAAACGAATATAAATTTACATATGTTTCAAGCTCAAGTTCTAGTGAACAAAACACACTTTTCACGAGCGCTGGGTTTTAATATTTTTCCGGCGAAGGTTTGAGCCGGAGAAACAGAAGTTTGGATCAACGTACTTTGATCTTCCATGTGACAGAAGTCTACGTCCGGTATCCAATGTGACAAACTGTTGTGATTGACACATTTTTTGCATTCTGATCGTTCTTAGTGGTGGAACAAAATTTCAACTTCCGGTTTCAGTGTCCCTGTTATAAAGTTGGCGTGCACGCGTAATACGAAATCCGCTGGTCACTGTCAAGATTAGGGTTGCGGGCCTCTCTTGGGCCCACAATAATTCATGCTATGCATCAATGAGCGAGAGGGGACAGTTTGATAGTTTGTTACAATAAAGAAACTATTATTTGATGTCAGTTTCCATGCATCTGTCCTTTTATTGACAATGATTTTCATCATAATAATTATCTTTGTCAAAGTAGTCTGTGGATCCAATTGGCTAGTTTGGCAGTGCTATGACAAAATTCATGATAGGACAGATGCATGAAAAACTGATGTCCATTTGTTAAAGATCATTGTAAAGTTAGTCAAGACATCCAATTTCAAGCCGTGCCATTTGTTTTATAATATTAGTGTTCAGGACTGTCATTAGGTTTTGAGTCACCTGTAACCTTGTTGTCGAAATCAAATCTTCCAGGCAGTCAATTTCCCTGGTGCCCAGCCCTTAATGAAACTTTTGGGTTCAATGATTGTGTTGAGCAACTTAGCAGTGTCTCAAGTCAAGCCACTTGGCTCTGATGAAGAGCTCTGATGAGCCATGTGCTGTACTGATGGTTACTTGCTATTCACCTGACTGACTCCTTAAAGATGCTATTGCTTTAATAAAAGTAGAGTGTTTAATGTCCAACTGCACTTCGCAGAGTACAAATAACGCTTAAGACGAGTACAAACATCACGAGGTATCGGTACTCCAGAGGACCAGTTAGACAGTTTTCGTGCCGTTGACCGATCAGTTAGCTGGATTTCTCGCGCCAATTCCTTTCCGCTTCGCATACTTCTGTCACACATTCCCCTTCATTCCCTGTAAATAAATAAACATGCTTAAAAAATTATTAAGGGTCAGAGGATTACAAATGTATTTTACAAACCTGTACTCAAGCCAACTGACACATCTGCTGGCAATAACTCTGGTTGCTATAGTAACTGAGTATTGCTGTTACCTTCTGATGGGAATTGACTCCACTGTAGGTTATATAACTATCAAAATGTAGACTTACAAGTCTTCCTTTTTCCCCGGTTCGAAATATTAGGGGTGCGATCTACCAGACAAGTTGAAAATTGGAATCAAAGAGGCCCTGTTTCATGAGAATGCAAAGAAAAAGGAAGAGCACACTTCCGATCCCTTGACTGCACAGAAATTAATTTCCACCAATGATGGTTGACTTATATTAAGATGGATTTCACTCAAAGTGGGGGCAATAAGTGTTTAACTGTTTTTATCACCTCATAACGCAGTAACTTTTTCAGTAACACAGTAACTATTTGAAACCTCTCACTTAAATTCTTTTCTCAAAGTGACCCCGCAATTACATCCTGAAGCATTTTAAAATTTATTTACCATGCTATGAGGTCTTTCTTGGTAACTTAATTTTGCTATTTACTGCTCGAATGGTCAGTAAAATTCAAAATTAATAGGAATTTTAAGGCTTTATTGATGGTAACTTAACCAATTCTTAAACTTCAAACCTTTGCCTAAAACATACCTTTTGGGTTTTTGACTAATCTCCTCTTAAGAGCATGATAAAAACCTAGTTTCAGAGATCCATATGTTGCTTGACGCAAGAGTGCTGGGGCCACACTAGAAGCAACACAAGAAAAAATAACTATAACACAGCTTTACTTTTAGTTAACCAATTTACTGTGGATATTACTATTGACAATCTGAGACAAGAGGAGATTGATGAATCTTCGAAAAATGTAGGCCATCATCATCAGCATCATCATCATAATCATAATCACAATTATAGCACTGAAAAAGGCTTTAACCCTTCTAGTCCAGTTCAAAACATTAATTCTTCTTACTAACAGCCATACAGTTCTTTTAACATCAGTTGTGAGAATTTGGTAGTAGATCAAATTAATATCACTTAATGGATGATTTTCTTTAATCTCATCACCTGTTCACTTGATAATGCAATGGTATACACCGAATGCAAATATGGCGGACCACTCGGTCATCGCCCGGGACGAGTCGAATGAAAGCGAGGCTAGTTGGGCTTCGATGTTTTGTTTTGACAATGCTTTTCGAGAAAGTCTTGCTTCGTAGTCGATTTGTTTCGCCCTCCCTACGCGTTTTTGTGTTCCTGAACAACAGAGTGGAATCTTCCACAGCAGAGAAGATGTTCTTTTTTTCAGTTTTCTCGTTCGCCTCTGAGGGGAAACCAAAGAGACGGAGGCAAGGAGTTCTGAGGAGTTCACATTCGCCGAAGGAACTGTTTAAGTTCAGGTTGGAATCGATCTAAGAAAATGTGTAAGCGATCGCATTTAGCTCTGAGTTGTTGTCATTTGGCTCATTGCTTTCACTGGTTTCAGTAACGTGGCAGTTGACGTTCATTTGCTTGGTTATTGCACCGTAGTATTTATATTTACTTCGTGCGATTCCGTGCAATCATGCGAGTGGACGCGAACGCAAATAACTTCTTCCTTTGAGATAGAGGATATCATTCAAGGAGACCTTTTCTTTACCCTGGGGAGGGTATTGGCCATGAAAACCGTGTTGGAACACCACCAGACACCACATTAGCTTGTCATTTAAACGATTTTTCTGAGATCTATCCTGAAACGTAGCAAACAATAGCAAACTTAAGTCCCCGCGGCGATCGTGAACTCCTTTTCTCCGTCTCAACGAATTGCATTGATCCACTATTTTCCCTTAGAGGTTAATGGTGGAAGATTTCTATCCCCTCTCGTCGCATTCAGAAACACAGCAACTCGTAGGCACAGCAAAATAAAACAACAGGTCGACCACAAAGCAAGAGTTTCCTGGCCGGGAACCCAACTAGCCTCGCTTTCATTCGCTTTCATTCGACTCGTCCCGGGCGACGACCAAGTGGTCCGCCATGTTTGCATTCGGTGTATTGTGATGAGAAATTACATTATGATAACTGTTGGGGATTAAAAGGGTTAAAAACTTTATAGTAGCAATTATTCCTTAGAATTATCTAATAACCTACAGTACATTAGCCTGCAGTGCGGGCAGATTTTGGCGGGGAGTGAATATTCCCATCGGTTGTTCAGGCCAGAAAAACAGTGGAGAGTTGGGGTAAGGTGAAAAGTTTCCAAGTTTGCAGTGAATCCAAAATGATGGCTAAACACTCGAAAGATGAAAACCACCAAAACTGCCTGCACTGCAGGCTGACAGTACATGGGTATTTTTAAAAAACAGTAATGGGTACTTGAAATCAATTAAAAATGTATTCGTAAATTAGCACTTAAAATTTTATCACTCTTATCTTCAATGAAATGATTGAGTAATTTTGTCAGTGGGTTGAAATCAAGTAAAAAACTTACCCATTAAACAAAGCCTTAATGCCATCTTCTCGAGCAATTCTCACAAAGGCATGAAGCATTCCACGGTACCTGATCTCTTTCTGTTTGACATCAATGACTTGACCCTGAAGCTGTAGCCGTGTTTTTGTGGTGTCGATAGGAAAAGTTCCTGTTAAATAGCCATTTCAGTTCATACTCAAAATAAATACAATATTATCTTATTAACCAAGTAACTCAGGGACATACTGGGAGACAGTATCTCACTCCTTAATGCCTTATTTGTACAGACTGATTACAATGAGCAAGTCTGTACAAAAAAGACAGAGAGCCAATATTGTCCCTGCACAGTCAAGTGATTTATTACATGACTAGAGGGATTTGAACCTGACCTTTGCAACACCGGTATACCTGTACAAGATACAAGTGAATACATGAAAGATCATAAGTTTGAACTGTAGAGAAAACAACTTCTTAATACCTTAATTGTGATGATCCCGTTGTGATCATGGTGTTGTGTTTTATTATTAATATGACTAGCTCTGTTCATTGGCAAGATGAACCAAATCTTGCGCTGCGATTGGCTATCTGCTGTGCGGTTCCGCAAGAAAATAGCTCTTTTTTTCATATACTAATCCTTTAAAATGAACAAGCTACTGTACTGTACATAATGTATGATTTTATTTTTATTTTCCATACTATTTTATTTATTTCTTTCTTTCTTTATTTATTTAACTATTTTTTTCTAAGACATAAGCTATACAGCTACTCTTGCAAATCCGAAGTGAAATAAAGGTGATTTTAAGCTTGCTTGGTCAAGAATTGGCTAATCTTTCACCGACGTTGACTCTGTCTCAGTCCATGACCGTGCAAAACAAGTACTTGGCCAATATCGTGCTATATTAACCTCACGCTTGGTCAATAACCCATATATTTTACCTGCTCAGCTGGGATTACTAACTGACTACCCAGCAAGGTAAAAAGTGTACTTTTTTTCCAAATTTAATACATTCTTTAGTGACCAATCTAGTTCAGTAAAGATAGCTGGATATTGGCTTCGTTCTTGTTTCCCTTTTTATAGAACTCAACTCCGTCTCGGTTTGTAAGCACGCGTTATTATTATTTTAGAAAAAAGTACTTGGCCAATATCCAGCCATCTTGACCTATTAACGCTTGGTCAATAAACCAACATGTATTATAATATTCAACGCATCATTACAGTTCTTGGGTTAATTAAAGTATCTGTTGTTTTCACTGAATTATTGTGCCACATTAACATGTTCCAAAGAAAATAAGAGCCCCTCTCCCAACGCCTCGGGAGCTAAATCGAATCCCAGGCCTTCCGCTGTTTTTGTTCAGGTTTTGTTACAGTTAGCAGTATAAAATAAAGCATATGATCTCACCGAACTCAGCTGTCATTGAGGCCAACCCTCCATAGATAAATGGTCTGTAATCCATAAGAAATGATGGCTTCAAGGGGATTAAAACTTCAATTATTTTTTTAATTAATTGGAACGATTTGTTCGGGCATTTCGGCTCGTGGTCGACCGTGTCGTGTCGGTTGTTTTGTCTTTGAAACTGCAATCTTCTGGTCAGCGGATTTGTCGACTTGGAAGCGAGGCTGACATTTGACCATCTGTTTTCATGGAAACGTATCTTTACGGTATTCTGATTGGCTGTTTCACAAACATTTAACCAATCACACATCGCGTGGTTTAAACCCGCAAAATCCAAATCGTTTTCACTCACAAACAAGACCCAAGTCAAAAAGGCGAGAGAAGAGTTCTTGATCGAAAAACAGGACCTTTTAAGCAATAATTTAAAAGTTTATTGCACAGACCTTAACGTCTCATTCATCACACAATGGTTAAGACGCGCTCCAGACCTTTATCTTCAGCATTCTATAACAAATCCAAGGTCAGAGATGACAGGCATTCGACCACGTTTTCTTGACTTCTTTATTCCATCCGAGTCCTAACAGCTAGCTAGTTCTCGCTTGTTAGTCTTGTAACTCTTTTGATTTACTACAAATAGGATAACGCTGTGGACGAAAATGGAGTACCTGCACAGATGACATTAAAAGCCGTTGAGCAAGGGAAGCGTTCGGCCGAAGGTTCTCCCGATAATGTCCCCTCGCGAAAGAGGGCTGCATTCGGAGACATCACAAACGTAAGTTTAGTCGTATTTTGTGGTGAAATGTGTAATTTCGTGGCTGAAAACAGAACGAAAACCTTCAAATTGCTTTCCTTCGACTCTGCAAACCTCATTCGTTTCTTTTCTTTGGTTTCAAGGCCACTTTTAATCAGCTAGGAGGAGAGAAAGGAGGGAAGAAGAAGCAGGCGAAAAGCGGCGTTGGTCGAAAGCAAACACAACAGCAAGGTAAAGCAAAGACTGCTGGAAAGGCAAAACCGAAACAGAGGAAAAGTAAAGAGATTACACAGCCGTCAGTTTGTGATCATGAAGAACAAACTAAAGCCGTGTCTCCATCGCCATCTGGTGCAATTTTAAGTTCCCAAGATTCAATGGAAGAGTCGACATCCTCTCAAGACTCGCTGCAAATATCAAGGTTGGTTCAGAGTCTGTAAGCTTAATATTTCACGACTTCGTTTTTCATTCGTTATCCTCTGTTAGCATAGTACCACGAACTAAGTTAATGCTCAAGATTGGAACAGTTAGCCTGGTATATTGCAGCAAGATCATTTGCAGTGCAATAATGATAAAAAGTATAATTTCTTTTCAATTGGCTTTGTCGAAGTGTCCGCCAGACGGACACACCTTTACGGGGTTGGGGGTCTGGGAGGGTCTGGGGTATTAGATTTAAACTCATGGCGACAGTTTTGGGAATTTCAATTTACCCAGTATTTCTTATGCTTCAGAAACTTAAATTAAGTTAAATTGTAAATGATACAATGTTTATAAACTTTAGTGGCTTAATTTCTGGCAAACATGGATATTATTTTATATTTTCTGGATATTTGTTGGAAATGAAAGACCCATGAGCTAGTAATCCTTCACATTGAGTAATTACTGCTCGTTATTTACTTGCTTGACTTTATTGTAACCCTTTTAGCACTTCAGGAGATAATTTTGTTGTCACAAAACTGAAAAGTGTCAGTGATTCTGCCATATCAAGCCTAGGAGATGTGTCTAGATAATGTGCCCACAGTTATCATATGATGCATTGTTAGTCAAAATATTCAGTCTTGAAACCACGCCCATGTACAGTCTGAATACCCCTTTTTTGACTGATATGGCTGCTTTTCAGTTGTAATTCAGATGCTGATAAAAGCAACAATGATAATTCCAAGGAGCAGCAACAGAAGGAGGAAGTTGGAAATGTAAGAGTTGGTATCGGTGCATGTTTAAAGTGTATATGATGCATTGTTTCATTTGCTTGGTGGAATCTTCATCAGATCATGATGAGGATGTCGAAAAACATAGATATCTTTTTTCTTTGCCATGTTTTAGCCACCTGAAAACATGATTCTGATTAATTTGTAGGCAGAAAAATCCACGGAAGATGAAGTGATTGACATTGATGCTGACACATCAGATCCAGTTACTGTCTCTGAATATGCAAATGAGATCTTTGTGAACATGAAAAGAAGAGAGGTTAGTATTCTAATTTTATTTACACAGTACTGATGTTTGTACTCGTCTTAAGCGTTATTTGTACTCTGCGAAGTGCAGTTGGACATTAAACACTCTACTTTTATTAAAGCAATAGCATCTTTAAGGAGTCAGTCAGGTGAATAGCAAGTAACCATCAGTACAGCACATGGCTCATCAGAGCTCTTCATCAGAGCCAAGTGGCTTGACTTGAGACACTGCTAAGTTGCTCAACACAATCATTGAACCCAAAAGTTTCATTAAGGGCTGGGCACCAGGGAAATTGACTGCCTGGAAGATTTGATTTCGACAACAAGGTTACAGGTGACTCAAAACCTAATGACAGTCCTGAACACTAATATTATAAAACAAATGGCACGGCTTGAAATTGGATGTCTTGACTAACTTTACAATGATCTTTAACAAATGGACATCAGTTTTTCATGCATCTGTCCTATCATGAATTTTGTCATAGCACTGCCAAACTAGCCAATTGGATCCACAGACTACTTTGACAAAGATAATTATTATGATGAAAATCATTGTCAATAAAAGGACAGATGCATGGAAACTGACATCAAATAATAGTTTCTTTATTGTAACAAACTATCAAACTGTCCCCTCTCGCTCATTGATGCATAGCATGAATTATTGTGGGCCCAAGAGAGGCCCGCAACCCTAATCTTGACAGTGACCAGCGGATTTCGTATTACGCGTGCACGCCAACTTTATAACAGGGACACTGAAACCGGAAGTTGAAATTTTGTTCCACCACTAAGAACGATCAGAATGCAAAAAATGTGTCAATCACAACAGTTTGTCACATTGGATACCGGACGTAGACTTCTGTCACATGGAAGATCAAAGTACGTTGATCCAAACTTCTGTTTCTCCGGCTCAAACCTTCGCCGGAAAAATATTAAAACCCAGCGCTCGTGAAAAGTGTGTTTTGTTCACTAGAACTTGAGCTTGAAACATATGTAAATTTATATTCGTTTGTATCGTCAGTGAAATGACTTTTTATAAAATCTCTGATTACGCAAAACGGGCCGAACAAAAATCTATTCACAAACCCTGACTTCGAAGGGATAAACACTTTAGGGTTAATAGCTATCACACATCGGCAAAAGCACTATCTATTTCTTAACAATCCAGCCATATCATGTTAAGATTTCAGCGAAATGGAAGAAAACCAGAATGTAATAATTACAATTTTTTTTCACCTCGATCGCGTCATTGCTTGACTCAACGAAGGAGCCACGGTCGCCCACAACAACACAAGTCGACGTTTCGGTGAAAAAAAAATCACAGAATTATTGCCTCAGAGCTAAACCTTGAATGAGAACATTAATTGCAAGCTTTCCTTACGTGATTTAGACGAAAAAATGACCTTGGCGGGGTAGAAAAGAGAATGAAAGAAAAAACAGAACATACAGCATATATTAAAACAATGCGTGAAGTATTCGGTGTTCAAAACGGAAGCGAAAATAAAGCTTTCTTCTGAATAATTTCACCCTTAAAAGCCAGCAAATGGTCCCAAATTACTCTCTGTATTATTACAATGTCCTATCTTGCATCTCCGAAAGATTTTGCCTCAATTTTGAGCAAATAAACATTCCTCCGCAACCGGCGCCTTCTTCCTCCCTTGATCGAATATTTAATTAGCTAACTAGTGAGAATCGAAAGTAACGCCAATTTTCTGTCACGCTTTCAAAACAAGGCACGCATTACCATCTTCTCTATTGCCAACATCTAAACAAAAGCTCTTCAAGTGCATTCAGGCCCGCACTTTCTAACCTGTGGTTACTACTAGTAAATTATTCTACATCTGCTTGTTGACAATGAAAATTAGCCAATGAGTGTGCGAGAATTTAATATGTAGTCATCATAAAAAAACTACATCAAACAAGAAATGGTGGAACAGAGAATTAACTCTGAAGTGTAAATTTAAGTGCTAATTTATTATAAGCCATGAATAACCGGTGTGTGTTAGCCCTAGTAAAGGGAACCACGCAAGGTAAAGAAAAATCTTTTGACCTCGGTGGGAATCGAACCCACGACCTCCGGATTAGATCTACCGTTACTCTGCCGACTGAGCTACGGGGACAGACAGAGAAAGTCCCCGACTTTCTCTGTCTGACCCCGTAGCTCAGTAGGGAGAGTAACGGTAGATCTAATCCAGAGGTCATGGGTTCGATTCCCACCGAGGTCAAAAGATTTTTCTTTACCTCGTATGGTTCCCTTTACTAGAGCTAACGCCCAGTGGGTTATTCATGGGTTCAATTAGCACTTAACTTTACACTTCAGAGTTAATTCTCTGTTCCACCATTTCTTGTTCATAGTGCTACGTGGCACAACATTCACACATCAAACAAGACTTACCAGAAATGAGTATATGGGTTGTCACCCATGATTTTGTAATCCAAAATCTTTTTTTTACACCAGTCATATACTGGAAGCTCTACTCCAGCAATAACTGCAGCTCTCTGTGCTGTAGGACCAACTCCCTAAAAGAAAAACAGTAAAACTGCTACCAGCAAACAATTTACTCATTTTGAAACATTTTAGCTGTAAGTCAAACATGCTGTCAATATATCAAATACAAAACTAACTGTACTGGTAACAAGAACATGTGGAAGGAAACTTCAAACTTTATTTAAAAATAATTACAAAGAAGTGTGAACCCAACCTGACATATGTACTGTACAGGTGTAGCAATTAACTCTGGACATAGCTGCATTTATATATTATTACGCTTAAACTTTGATCTGTTTTGCAATCCATTGAAAGCAAACACTTTTAATTAATTGGTGGCATAATCAAGGGTCACTGTAGTTGACATTTTCTTCTCATGGACTTCTTGGGGTTCATCTCTTGAGGAATATATTCATTTCTTATAATTATATGGCTAGTTCCATATTAAGCAGGCAATATGAACCAAATACTTTGTAATGCCATCATGCAAACAATAAGTACTAATTAAAATCCTTACAAATTACCCGATAGAGTCCTCTTGCTCCTTCTTCTTTGAAAATGGACATAAAAGAACGAATCATTCCTTTTCTCACTACATTGGTACCTGAACGATACTCTGCCTGCATTCGTATCTGTGTCAAACGAACAAAACAGATATGTAGGATATGAACACCCCCCCACCCCCCAACCAAATTATAAACTTACATATGTTTCAAGCTCAAGTTCTAGTGAACAAAACACACTTTTCACGAGCGCTGGGTTTTAATATTTTTCCGGCGAAGGTTTGAGCCGGAGAAACAGAAGTTTGGATCAACGTACTTTGATCTTCCATGTGACAGAAGTCTACGTCCGGTATCCAATGTGACAAACTGTTGTGATTGACACATTTTTTGCATTCTGATCGTTCTTAGTGGTGGAACAAAATTTCAACTTCCGGTTTCAGTGTCCCTGTTATAAAGTTGGCGTGCACGCGTAATACGAAATCCGCTGGTCACTGTCAAGATTAGGGTTGCGGGCCTCTCTTGGGCCCACAATAATTCATGCTATGCATCAATGAGCGAGAGGGGACAGTTTGATAGTTTGTTACAATAAAGAAACTATTATTTGATGTCAGTTTCCATGCATCTGTCCTTTTATTGACAATGATTTTCATCATAATAATTATCTTTGTCAAAGTAGTCTGTGGATCCAATTGGCTAGTTTGGCAGTGCTATGACAAAATTCATGATAGGACAGATGCATGAAAAACTGATGTCCATTTGTTAAAGATCATTGTAAAGTTAGTCAAGACATCCAATTTCAAGCCGTGCCATTTGTTTTATAATATTAGTGTTCAGGACTGTCATTAGGTTTTGAGTCACCTGTAACCTTGTTGTCGAAATCAAATCTTCCAGGCAGTCAATTTCCCTGGTGCCCAGCCCTTAATGAAACTTTTGGGTTCAATGATTGTGTTGAGCAACTTAGCAGTGTCTCAAGTCAAGCCACTTGGCTCTGATGAAGAGCTCTGATGAGCCATGTGCTGTACTGATGGTTACTTGCTATTCACCTGACTGACTCCTTAAAGATGCTATTGCTTTAATAAAAGTAGAGTGTTTAATGTCCAACTGCACTTCGCAGAGTACAAATAACGCTTAAGACGAGTACAAACATCACGAGGTATCGGTACTCCAGAGGACCAGTTAGACAGTTTTCGTGCCGTTGACCGATCAGTTAGCTGGATTTCTCGCGCCAATTCCTTTCCGCTTCGCATACTTCTGTCACACATTCCCCTTCATTCCCTGTAAATAAATATCCACAAAATTCGCTCGCATGAACATACCAGTTTTGTATGCTGGATAATAAATCTCTTATTAGACGTTTTGTTGTCCAGTATCGCTGAGAATTTTTACTCGTTTGTATTTTGACTTGCCCTATGGGCTCGCCAAAATATGGCACAACTCATAAAAATACTCAGCGATACTACACATCAAAATGTCTAATAAGATAATATATTAACAGTAAACTGTAATTTTTCCAGTGCCAGTGGTGTAGCAGGATTTGCAGGAGCTGTTGCATCAAATCCCATTGATGTTGTCAAGGTTGGTTGAAACGGATGTTAAATTTTTGTTTATTGACGTATAATTTGGTACTAAAAGCCAGTTGGTTTTAGATGCAGGTAATTTTATTGTTACTAATGACTTGCAGACAAGGATGATGAATCAAAGAAACTTGAAATTAAAACCTGGCGATGGAACAGTTATCTACAGAAGTGCTGCACACTGTTTGGTTACAGTAAGTTACTTTAATTTGTTTAATATAGTATAGGTGTTAATTTACGGTAACCATTATTATGAAGGCAAAGTTTCTTTTATTATCATGTAGCAGGAGACATCCCAACAATTTTATTATAATTTATCATAATTATTACTGACAGTCTTTCACATAAAACCGTGGACACCAGAGAAAATTTCTGGAATTTGTATTGTTTTGCAACCAATCAGATGTGGGATGAAATCATTCAGTTTTTGTTAAGCAGTGTTTGCTCTGCGGGATCTTTTGGGGGTAAATTGTCTAACTCCCCCCCCCCCCCCCCCCCACCCACACCCCCTTTACAAAAAAGTAATGATAATATTAATAATGGTCCATTCTTAAGTGCCAAGACCTATGAGCCATTAGGGTTGTAAAGTTTTCTTTTTTCTTCTTTTAGTTCCCTCTACAAACTGGTATGAATCATCACTGTGCCTGTCATTTTCTTTTGTTGCAGACTTTCAAGTCTGAAGGATTTTTTGCGCTTTATAGAGGATTTGTACCACAGTTTTTGCGATTATTCCCATGGAATGTTATTGTATCCTTGAATGAATTTCTAAGCTGTAGACATTTCTGTGTTTCTCTTAAACAATTTTTTTATTATTTTTTGAACACATCTCTAAAACCATGTTCTATCTTACAGTGCAACAAAATACATGTATTCTGTTCATTTGCTGCATTTATGCCCGAGACAAGGCTGTCATTTTGCTTCTTTCCATCAACGTGTATTGGGTGCTTATTTGTGAATTGTCGTCAGGCAATTCTGACAAAATGCTGTTAATGGTAATAAAACATGCATATATCGTGGCAACAAAAGCAGCTTTAAATTTTAGCAAGCCATACAGCAGAATATGGCACACTAAATTGACCAATCACAGCATGAGTACTAACTGAGAGATATAATACTGATTATAATTAATGGTTATTACAATTCTTTAACCCCTCTGTAGTTCTTTATGTCATATGAACAGTACAAGAAGTTTGGAGACAAAACTTTGTCATAGGAAGTAGATATTTCAGCGGTTAGGTCTTAATTGCATAATAGGATTACAGTGAATTTCAAAAAATGTTATAAATATAATCATAAATTATTCTGATACCCCTAAATTAATTTATTAGTTTTCCAATGGTGCTATTTTATTATTGCATTAATGAATTGAAAAGTTTAATATTATGTTAGTGGTTATTGCACAGTACCTATCTCGAATGATCAGGAGTATGAATGAGTTACCAGAATTGTGCAGATCCCAGAGGTGAGAGGGGGGGTGGGTGGGGGTTCTAAGAAGAATTTAATACAAGGAGGCTCTGCCCTAAGGTCCAACCCCTTACCCTTTTACATACCTTTTTTGGCAGAAAAGATACCCATTCCGTGTACCTTCCATTGGCTCATCTAGAACAGGAAGTCTTGTCATTTTCATGTGAGAGACACAGGGGCCTTGTGGACTCCAGATCAAGCAGTCTGGGTTTGAGCCATGGCCAGGAACATTTTGTTGTGTTCTTGGGCAAGACACTTTACTCTCACACTGCCTCTCTCAACCCAGGTGCATAAATGGGTATCGGCAAACTTAATGCTAGGGGTAACCCTGCGATGGACTAGCATCCCATCCAGGGGGGAGTAGAAATACTCCTAGTCGCTTCATGTTATAGAAACTGGGATAAGCTCCAGCCTGATGGGCCACAATATTGACTTGTAAGCAGACTTACCTTTCTTGTCATTTTCAGGCTGCGTTCATGTGTGTTCAAAATATTTTAATGAAAGAAGTCCTTTTGAATACCTAAATGACAGATTTCCCTACCCTTTTGTTTACTTCGACTTGTGAAATCCCTACCCTTTCATGTACCGGAAGCCTGAAAAAGGTACCCCATTCGTGCAGAGCCTCCCCATATAGCCTCTTATTATAGTGATTACCCCCACCCTCTGGGGCACATCTTGAAAATATCTATACTCTCACCAAGGGTAGTCATTGGAAATTTCGTGGGGTGGGGGTGGGGGGTCTCAATAGACAAAGGGGAAATATGAAGCTCAACTGGAAATTCCAGGGGGAGAGGGGTACAAACTAAATAGCCCTCCTTGGTGGAGGTATTGATAGTTTTTGGAATCACACATTCTGTTAAGCTGATGAAATGCTAGGGGTGAAGAACATTCCATCTTGGGAGAGTAGCAAAACTCCTCGTAGCATATGTCTATTGACACAGTTACCACCGTTTTCGTTGATACGCGACTTTGGAAAACAAAACACCCGCGGAAACCTTTCCAAAATTTCTCTCAATCATACATGTTATCGACAGATCAGATCGAAATCCACCAATCACAGCCTGCTAGCATGACGTAAAGAAGGTCTGAAGGTCACACTTGTGGCTGTGATTGGTGGATTTCGATCCAATCTGTCGATATCACGCAAGACTGATGGTAACTTTGGAAACCGTTTTCCGCGGGTGTTTAGTTTTCCAAAGTCCTGTATCAACGAAAATGGTGGTAAGCAGATGAGCGACCAGTCTCGTAAAACACCTAAGATGTGAACTGAAGGAAATTTCACTTGTGTACAAACAGTAAACGCATCATTTAGACCCAAAATATTTTATTGCAAAACAATCACAAAATATGCAAAGTTACTTTAGTTAGGCACTGTTCTTTCAATTATGTATAGGTATGGTTTATTGACATCAAAAATGGGAATATTTGTTGAAAAATTCATTAATAGATTAGAAAAACAAATGTATATTTAATAGTAACTGTGATGTAATCAGTTTCTCTGTCAAACATGACTCTTGCCTGGATTTATGCATCTGTCATGACTTAAGATTTAATGTAAATTGAAAGAAATTCCTTCTTTGCTGCCACCATAAACTAATAAAACTGTGGCGAAATAAAAAGTACAAATGTTTAGAGTTCAACCTGTAATTTTTTGCCTATGGTATTCAAGATGACTTAAGTAAGTAAGTAACTTACTTTATTTCAACTCGGGTTGATGAGGCTGATTAGGCCCCTAGCAAATACATGCTAATATGCCGAGAAAAGTAAAATAAAAAAAACTTGTTATTTCTTTGGCATAAAATGATTGCTAATAAAATGAAGGCTTGATTATGGCAGAAGAAATTTTTAAAAATGCTTTCTATTTCTTGAAAAATAATTCCAAAGTAAAAAGCGATAGTTACAATTGCTTATAGACAATTTTGCCAATGTTTTTGGGCTTTCAAATTTGGTTTAAATCAAGAGAGAATATTGTCCACATGGCATTTTGTAAGCATTGTAAGGAGAAATAAAATCTGGATCACTTAGTAAAATAAGTCAAGAAGTTCTCCCACACCACTTAAAGTTGCTCCTTAAGAATAATGGATCTGGGATAGCATTAAATCTGAAGTAGCCTTCTTGCATTTTGTGGTAATTCTTAATCCATCAGTACAGTGATTAGGAAATTAGAATGAATTACACTATCAAAATAGAAAACTTTGTTTTTCCTTCCTGAACGTGGAAAACACAAAGTGACAACAGCAACAAAACTGTGAAAAACTCAGCAAAATATCTATTTTCTGTTGAACTGACAACAGTCTTCTTTCCTATCCCTTTGCCCCCCTTTTTGTCAAGCTTCGATATGGCGATGGGTGGACACCCCCCCGTGTAATGATGTTCAATGATTAACACCCCCCCCCCCCCCGAAAAAAAGGAAAATTAAACTGAGCTATAAGGGAGGGACCATCATTTTTTTCAGAGGGTGTAGGTAGGCAATTTTCAAAAATCAATTCCTTCACAGCTAACAACTGCTGGGAAAAAAAAAACGTGCAAGGGATTTGGGGAAAAATGAAGCAAGTGTTTTGTACTATCCATATTGTGTGTTTGGCTTTAAAAGAAATAATTGCACAAGCTATTGCCCACCAAATTAAAAAAATTCATGCCCCAGAAAATTGCCCAACCCCCTCCCCCTCCAAAAAATAATGGCCCATCCCTTAGCCTACTCCAATCATATCCAGGAAGATTTGCAGTGTAACCTTACGAAACTAATAGGCTCTTACGCGAATATTGCTCGTTATAATCCATCAAATATTTTTGCTCGCGCGCGATTGGTCTACACACGTCACGTGGTTGAATAACTGGGTTCAAAACTGCGCGCGTTGCGAAAAAGATTTGAAGGATAATCAACACAATAGCCTCCATATGGGGCAAAAATATGCTCGAATATTTGTCCTCGGACATTATCTGCTCCGAGAAGCGAACAGTGTCGAGAGTGTAGCTCGAGGAAAACTGAGCTTCGAGGAACAGATAACGTCCAAGCACAACTATCCGAGCATATTTTCGCGCCAAATGGAGGCTATTGTTTACTCTTTTTCAATTCCTGTGTAACAATATGTCAAATTATGTAATTCCTCTAATTAACGTTGATTAAACAAAATTAAAGTCACGTTACTTTGAACACATGTGTCAAATATAACCACCCGAGAAGCAGATTGACTGAGTGACCTAGTTCTCTAGACTGGATCAGTTTCCGTTCTGTCTCAAATTCTTTTCGGAGACGAAAACGTCGTTGATATCCTATTTTCGATAATTCATTGGCACAGTTCAGTTTTTCCCTTCATTCTCGTTGATATTGAGTTCATGTACCAATTGCCAGAAATTCTTTTCAAATCCCTCCACGACTTTCTTTGGCTTTGGAATAACGGATTCATCGCAGTACACTCCCACACGAATGCCTCCGCCATAGCTAAATATGGAAAGCCCCACGCCAATATTTGCTCGTTGAGGGACAAAGAAAATTCCCTCCACAATTTTCTGGCCACCAAGGTACAGTGTCTGCTGTGGTCCAGGTACGTTGCTAAGGACACAAGACATCTTCCGGGAAAAGAAATCGATGACAGGCCGTGAAATAAATTCCGGTAACATCATGAGTATCTGCACTGTTGTTGCTGTCACCAGTGGTTCGGCCGAGGTCTTGATAACGTCCATCCGTTGCTTGGTCGCTAGAAGTCGGTCCACGGCGTTTTTGGCCACAATCGGCAGACGGAGGAAAACAAGAGCAAACTTATTCTTAAGCTTGACAGAATTTGTTGAAGCGCGAATGTCCACGGGCACAGAAGCCCACATGTCGTCCAATTTCGCAACATCACAGTTGTCTCGACCTTTGAGGTAATCATGCAGAGCTCCAGCCAGACACGAAACCATGACATCATTGACCGTTGTGCCAGCCACGTTTTTAACTTGTTTAACCAGCGACAGATCAACATTCTTGGACCAAGCTATAGCTTTCTTGCCGCAGAGTTCTTCTCCATGAATACTAGAGCGGTCTGATTTCGAAAAGAACTTTGTGATTGCCATTAAGGGGCCCACCACTATTGCTTTACACCACATGTACATTCGCTGCTTGCTGGAGAATTTCTTGGGCTCTGCTCCTTGTGGCGGTACATCGTAAAGATTTTTCACAAACACCCTTGTTAAAGCGACTCCGTCTGCAACGCTGTGATGAACGCGAATTAACAGACCGAAACAATTTCCTTCGAGTATGGGCAGCACAAGAAACTGCCAGGGCGAAAGAGCCTTTGGTAACGGAGTGGAACAAATTTCGGAAATTGCAGCTTGCAGATCTTCTACACGCTTTGGATAATCTCCTGTCCAGTTCAAAACCTGCTTTTCAATGCTAAAGTTCTCGTCCTCCTTCCAAACGTAATAGCCTAAATGTCTTTGTACAACTTGCGTCAGTCTTGGGCAAATTCGTTCGCCCTTTTCATCTTCTCCGTAAACAAGTCGTTCGCATATAATCTTGCGAAGCTTGTTAATGTCAGGTGAACCTTCTACAACCATCAGTGCATGGATGATATGGCGGTTTGTCGCCCGATCTTGCTGCCAAACGGCGTCATCTCCGCGGAAAGGAATACATTTTCGTGTGAACGCGATGTAACGTTCGAACAGATATTTTCCTAACTTTAAAATGGCTAAACCTAACATCAAAATCGGGATTACCAGGCAAAAGAGAAGGCAGGTTAACACGCACTCCAGCTGGTAGACGACAGCAGAAATCGCGATAGCCATCAGAAGATTGACTCCTTTGAACCGCTTGCGAATAGGTGGAATGAAAGCTGTAAATTCCGGTTGAATATCTTTCGGCGTTTCCTCGTGAGCCAAAGGTGCGTGCGAAATAGTCGAAAAATCTCCGCAAACTGCGAGAGCTGCTGGCGTTGTCGCGGCTGAGGCCGCATTTATGCAATCTGGTTGCATATTAAATGCAAATTATCCAGGAGTCGTGAGATGGGTTCCTGATTTATCTCGAAATGCGAAACGCTGGTTTACCTGGAGGGTTTTTATCTTCTTCAATCTCCCCGCAAGATGCCTGAAGAAGAGAACTTCGCTGAGTGATTCAAAACGAATCCATCTCTCCAGGCCACCAGTAATTTGTGTAATGTGATTGGCCTACCCAAGTGTTATGAGTGTCAAATCAATTCCTACCAGCAAAAATTACGAAATGCTTGATTATACCCCAAAAATTTGGGTATCAAGTCCAATTTCTAAAATCTTCCGGGTTCAAGATATTGCGCAAATCCACGAGGTACATCCGTGACTGTGTTGCCACGCAAATTTTTTCAGCGTCTCGTGGTCCACTGTTATGAATCTAATTTGCTTATTTCAGCGTTTTTATTTCTTATGTTAATCTTTCTGCGTGTTGGTTTGCATTTTGCATTGTATGGCAGCGAACAACGCCGAGATTTTTCAATTTTTTATGTCTTGTTTTAGTTTGGTTATAATTAGATTCAGAGTTTCTGTAGACATTTATGGTCGAATTTTCAAATCGTCTCTGGTCAAAGGGCAAAGAGCGGCTGTTACAGTCACTTTATCAATCGGCTTTTTCCGTATTTTAACGATATTGGGAAAAAATTTGCTGCTTCTCAATACAACTGTTATGACTATTCAGTTTTGGAGTAACGAGAAAAACAATTAATTAAACATTACAAATCACTTTATTTGACACGATAAAAAACTTCGCCATTTGGTTAATATTTCATATTTTAAAACCAAAGAAACTTCCTGTATCGATTTTTGATCTTTGTTCAAACAGCCTTTGTTTCAAAGAACGAAATACTCAGTGCACCCAGTAAAACAAGGCTAAGAGTTTTTAATGTTTGGTCGTTGCGACGATCTTTTTATAACAGGTGACTGAATCTCGAAAATAAACATTTCCACACACACAAAAAATAAAAAATAATTAGTAGAATGTAATAATATAAAATGTCGCTTGAGTTACAAAGTACACAGAACAGCAGTGTACGTACGTGTTTGTGACAGAGACTCAGGGGACGCAACACGTGAATCGTTTTGTTTATTTATAACATGGATTTTGATCAGTATCATAGTCGACAAGGCACATGATTGACCCAAGAGACTTATCCTTTGATTTGAGGCGTGGTACTACCAGAGGGCAATGTTCCTTCCATTTATAACTGATCTATGACATACTTCGATTGTATTGCACGTGCAGCTGTCAGTGCGTCACGTGCAAGCCTTTGGCTATCTCGCTTGATTCAAAGACTTCCTAGGGCCCTTTCTACACTACGCCGGAGGAATTTGAAAACGCGGCGTTATTTCCACTCTAGAGTTTACACGTTATGCCGGCATTATTTTAACATAATAGTGAGACAGGGGAATCGAGCATTATGCCGTTATAGAGGGTCCCCAATAGGTTTTTCGGGATCCGGAATTTGGCTTATTTCAAGGCCGGGATTCGGGATTTTGAAGGAAAAGGGGGACGAGATTCGGGATTGTAATTATGACCGGGACACGGGATTTGGCGATTTTAACAGGCGGGAATCGGGAAATGTCGCTTTAAAGAAACCGAGATTCGGGAATTCCAGAGACTAGAACATGCAAAGAAAATCAAGCTGTCATCTTAGGTCATCTTATTAACGTCGGAAATAGCCGAGCAATGAGCTAGTCGACATCCACGTTTTCCACGACCCTACCACGCTGCGCTGGGACCCCTATGGTGATCTGTGGTCTATTTTCGTGAACCTTGGCCGTAATGAGAATCCAATTTCACAATGTCTTTGTGACCTTTGTTATTTGTTGACCGTGATATTTCTAGTGTCAAGTTTATACAGATCCTGATCGTAGACTTGCCACAAGTCGAACCCATGAATTTCAGGGTAAGGACTTTTCAGAAAGTCTAATCCAACGTGCGAGAGATACCAGCACTCAACTAACGCGAAGCAGCATAAGGCCATCCTCTTTTTTTTTTCGTTTACTGTCGAATACGTTTTCTGATTTTGGGTCGGTCGGTCGGAAAAGAAAAATAACAGGCCGAGAAAAAAAAGGAGAAGAAGTCTGGAACTAGGAGACCCAGTACCTCAGCATAGTATCTGCGGAGCCTGCAAACGACAAGACGAGGTTACAAAGTCGACATAACGACAATGGAGGAAGAAAAGATCGACGTCGTAATTAAGGTCATTCTACTGAAACAGAGCCTGCACTGAGATTTTGCCAAACTGTTTATATTATAGAAACTTAAATTTTTAAATAAAAAGGAGGGGTCCTCATCCCATGCCCAGGTTCGTTTAGGAGCAACAGCACCTCGTTTATTTCCCATACAGGGTTCGTTCAGGTCATGGAAAACCTGGAAAGTCATGGAATTTAAGAAGTAATATTTCAATCAAAGGCTCCTTAGAGCAACCTCATGGTATGAATTGTTTGCACCCTTGAGTACCCTGCGATCTGGCGATCTTTGCAAAGTTTATACTTTTGTTCGTAGGCTACTCGTGCCGGCACAATTGTTATGTTTGTAACTGAGAAGGGATTGACTTAGTTCAAAAAGATAGTTACTGTTGAGGAAAAGATTGTTATTATTACTCAGAAAGGGAATTGACATTTTTCGAAATCGGGAACATTGTTAATCAACAGGAAATAGTCAATCTGCTGATCTTTGCAAATAGGCATTTTTTCCTGGAAAATGGATTTTTTTGGTATGTTTGTTTGTTAATGATTGTTTCAATTGATACCATTAAGGGCGCGCTCGTTTGGGATCAATCCGGAATAAGAATAATTGGAATAATGCGAGTAAGCGTTTGTTTGCGAACTATTCTCATTCCGGAATACCTGGATTTC
>JAHPZR010056269.1:17500-20000 GCA_019787425.1 Platygyra sinensis | reverse complement strand
AGCCTGGGTGAACCCGAAAATATCCTCTAACCCTCGGCAACGTCAATTCTACGTGGACGTTTGCGTGGGCAAACCAGAGAGCATTTATAATATGTACCTATACGGATTTTCTATGTATCCGAAATAATTGTCTTTAGAAAACTATTGTACGATGGACTCAGTATAGGGTCTAACTCACAAATGAAAACAGTGATTTTTAGTACCTATCTAGTCCCCATACTATCTAAAAGCATGACAATCCGTGTAAGTTAATTATCATATAAATGAAAGATTAATCTAATGATATAACTTGGTACCTTCGTCTTGTTGTCTTGATTCGATGCTCTACGAGGTTGGTCACGGCTAGCGCTAGCTGAAAACACTTTTTGGTTCTCTCTGTCGTTCTCAGGTGATTGAATTCATGAATAAGCCAATCGCGGTTGTCGGTTTTGTTTGGTTTTCAACAACTGTTTAATGGTTTGCCGCAACAACAAATCCAAACGTATATCCAGGGGCAGCTTCTTTGTTGTTCTTCCCGCGAAAGGAAAACAAGCGCGCCTTCTTTAACTCCACGAGGAAAATTCGACCGAAAACTGGATCATTTTCGCACAAATGCATCAGGAGAAACACCATATCTTCTTATTCGGGAGGCAAGTCTCGTTTTGTGCTCGTTTTCATTGACCGATGACGGGTTCATTGGAAGTCGAAGTCTCTATTATGTGTAAGCGAACAATAATCCCGCGTTGTGAAAATTTATTATAAAAAATAAATTATGCGGCCAGATCATATCTGAAAATTACCAGGTTACTTATAGTACACAGTTTCTTTTATTGAAAGCAATTATCGCAAACCACAATAGAACCGCAAAATTCTTGCGATGACAGCAACCTAACAGATCAATGACGTCACGCCATAGCAACCGGACCTGGACCTTCCTTCTGCATGAATTTTTTTTCTTAACCTTCTTCTTTGCACGAATTTTTTTTCTTGGCAATTTCCCTTGCATGAATTTTTTTTTGTTTTTTTCCCCTCCCCCCCCCCCCCCCATCACTTTTCTAATGGTCCGTCCCTAAGTTTGGCAGAATTTTAAAATCTTGCCTGTTGCACTAAGCTTCCTGGGAAGTCTATAATTCACAGATTTGCTAAAATCACCAGCTAACTTGTTATAGTGAAAAGAATGTATGTGGGGCTATTAACCAATTTATGATAATCAGGGATTACAGAGCAGAACAATGAAGTTACTTACTTCAAATAAGAAAATGTTAGAATGCATGACACCCCCCGGGGAGGGGGGCACTCCCTTATTTGGGATATATAGGCATGCGCAACCCCAAAGGGTATGGTTTTTCAGCTGTTTTGGTCATAAGTAGGGTATCAATTAAAGCTGATTTCGGCCATCTTGATCATAAAAAGGGTATGGGTTTTGCACTCTAGCCTTGATATGGGTATGTTTTCAAGAAGCCACTTTTTCATCATTATCAAAAAGAAAATCAACAAAAGCCCATCACAAATTATGTTTATGCTAATTTTACATTGGTCTGAACTAGGGAACTGGTCAGAAATAGGGTTTTGATATATGAGTCAGAATTAATATAAATAGGGTTTTATATTTTCGGTCAGGTCATAAATAGGATAGGGAATATCACAGATTTTGGTCACAGCTAGGGTAAGGGATTTGGGAAGCAGGCTGCACACCCCCTCCCAATTTTTCTGGGACTAATCCCCCCTGGGGACATCGCAAAGGTAATGAATGAGTCGCTTAAAACTGAAGTTGGAGAACTATGAAATGATTTTCTTTTCTATAGTACTTGCATTTAAAATATTGTAATACATTGATTTCACAGACTGTTACCATGTCAGGGTAAAAAGCAAACAAACATAAAAAAAATAAAGTCCAGATGGTACATCTGTCCTGATTCGACAAAACGTGGACTCCGGAATCCGGGCTTGAAGGTCGACGATAGTCGACCTTCAAGCTTAGCTTTGACCGTCGACGGGAGGAGTACCTTGGGTTAGGTGGGGGGGCCTCCAGTCCCTACAGGGGGAGGGCAGGGTGTGGGAAAATGGCCTGGAGTGCATTTGACTTTCCCAGGCTATCTTTTGCTAAATCAGGACAGATTACTGCAGGGAATATTCCCTGACACTCTAAAAGACACCCAGAAATGGACAGAGCACTCGGTCATTCGCTGTCTGGCACCTGCCAGGCTGAATTTGGCTGTTGGTTTAACCATTTCCTGCGACAATCTGTCCTGATTTGACAAAACGTGGACTCCGGAATCCGGGCTTGAAGGTCGACGATAGTCGACCTTCAAGCCAGTGGCATCGAAAAAAATTGAGGGGGGGCTGCGTCATGCACCATTGAGGCAGTTAGCCCAGGCCTTGGTCTAGCCACCCTAGGGAGCCCAGGCTCAGCTGTTGAATTTCAGGCCCGCTAGGGGGGGGGTGGGTGGTTTGTTCAGTGTTTTGCCTTGTTTCAACAAAGACTTTTGCTCTGCTTTAAGGGTCAGTACTGGTTCTTGAC
>JAHPZR010056269.1:0-5000 GCA_019787425.1 Platygyra sinensis | reverse complement strand
ACACCTTCCATACCCCTCCTATGCCCCCATTCCCCCCAACTTATCTACCAGTCAAATCGAAGCTTAAACATCCCACCCCCCTGGACATAGCCCAGGCATTTAACGTCTTTACCTGCCCGAGAAGGAGGGAATTTGATGGACTTAGTCTTCCCGGGGGTGGGGCATTTGATCACTACTCATAGGGGGTGGGGAATTTGATCTCTAGCCTTGATTTCACGTTACGAGTCAGGCTGATTCCACGTGGTGTGATGAATGACATGGCAGAGACAGGCCTTGATGCATTCAAAGAGAAAGATACCCGTGGTAGACTGGCTGAATAGCAAAGGTTTGCACAAGCTTTGCTCTGTATTTGAAGGTATTCAAGAACCATTTATAATATCTTTGGCATGTAACAGTGTTGTCTATTAAACCATGTTTACATAAACAGCTTCCAGAGCATAATATAATCTACTGAAAAGTTTCCCAGGGGTGGGATGTTTAAGCTTCGATTTGACTGGTACATTATGTACTGTGAGAACAAAACCCTGTATAATTTGCTATATGAGTATCCCTGTCCTCTACCCTCCTCAGCTACCCCTCTTTTTATCCCCCTTCCCCTTTTCTGTGGGGTTTTGGACATCACGACATTGATTTCTAGCAAGGTTAAGAAAGTCTCAAAGTAACCAGTTTAAGAAATAGAAATCATGACTGTGTTTCTATAGAGTTATAGAGATACAAGTGGAATTTTGGGAGAACAAGGAATGCTGTGGGAACAGAAGCCACAGGCGAATGTTTCCATGGCTTTTTAGAGTTCTCTCAAATTTTCACGAGTGCTTCTATAACTCCATAGAACCATGGAGAACATGTTTTCTATTTCTTTTAGAAAACACCGCAACGAAAAAAGGAAACAACTTGTTAACTTTTATTATAAAAGTGTAAATTCTCTTTGCTCGAACCATCATTACTTGGACAGCTTGTGCCAGTGCTGTGTTTCTATCAACTTGTAGTATAAAATCTACTAGCATTCTGTCACGAATGCCGTCCTCTGATTGGCTACGCTACTCACTATCTATTCTGTGATAGATAGTGAGTAGCATAACAATGTGCGCTTGTTAACAAAATGATGGCCGTTTCCTGGCGTTTTCAAAGTGTAGAGAGGAGGATTTACATGTAGATTAAGTTTTGAACGACTAGTAGATTTATACTAAAACATTTCTATCGTGTGATAGTCGACTCGGGTTGCGCCCTTGTCAACTATCACGCATAGAGTACTAAAGTGGTTACGTCACGGTTCCATGGCAACCAAATTTTCAGTTCTAAACAAACGCTCGTGAAACAAGATGGCGGTGCAGTGACAATTGCTTCCCTGTTTCACGAGGTGAATCTCACTTCAAATCAAACAATGTGGAAACCTTTAGTGCAAGTCAAGGTGTTTTCAAGAGACAGGTTCACGCAAGTATGAAGAAAATAGTGTATAATGTGACGATTAGTGAAATGCGGTAAATGGCCAACATTGAACTGAAAGCTTATAGAAAACTACTGTTAAACTTTGTTTATTATAATTTTCTTTTTGGATATACCTTGACCGAAACAATGTGATTAAATCGAGCCGGTGCAAGTGCCCACGGGGAGCTTACAAATGTAGCCATGATGCAGCTCTGTTCATCTACGGAAATTATATTAATAACTTGCGTCGGACTGATGTTGTCTGTTCATGGAAAAAAGGAATGCACCCGATATTTCTCGGAAATCTATCGCTGAAATGTTTCCTCCAACGTAACAAAGGTAGGATATACAGCCTTACTCCAACAACCAAATCAAGGAGGTCGAGAACTGCGAGAAGCGCTGCATTCATGCAGAACTCCAAGCGTATAGAAAGTTCACTGGCCAGGATTGTCTCTCTGATCTGCAGTCAAAAAACTGATTTGATTTACAATTTCCCTATCTTAAATTTTCATCTGATAAACTCTAGTTGTTCAGCAGCAGTTGATAGAGTGAGAAAGTCTTCGGGAAAATTATTTCTTCCACTGTTGAGACAGGAAGATCCCTAGTTGTTTTGGCTCAGGGCTTAACAGCCAACGTGGGGCGATTGACTGCAATCGATTTTGGCTCCTCCTTCAATGCTAATAGGGTTACCCCATCCCTTATTAAGCGTCTCTTGGGGGAATATGACATTTCACATGTCAAAGCTGTGGCATGGGGAAATAAATGAAAAAAAAAGGGGGGGCGGTGGGGTTCTGAAAATTTGTGAGTATTTTCTTCTCTATTTTGCAATTCCAGCTGAAATATAATGTCTGCATGACAGTGTAAATATATGAAGGACTAGACCTTAATATCTTAAAATCCTAAAGTTCAGCATTTTCCCTCGCGACATGGATTCTACATTTTGCTATGGCCTTTGCTGCTCTTGCTTCACTTTCAGTGAATGCCCCATTGTTTAGAAAAGGTGGTATATTCACTGAGACACCATCTGGGACAAGGTCCTGAATCAGAAAGCCTTTGTCTGCTAGCACCAAATCCTCAGCAGTCAATTGATTTAACAATCCAGATTGTTGCACAATTGTTTTATCAGATATTGAACCTGGCCTTATACTCCTGAGATGTAGGTAATTACCCCCCAATGACTGTAAACTAAAGAGTGTATTCCTCTATAACTTGAGTAAGTAAAATTTTGCTGGCTCATTAATCCTGGGGTGGCAGTCTCAAGGGCCTGTCCAGTGTCCTCAATGTCGTGCAAGACTCAAATTGATCAAATGATGATAAGGCAGACGGTTCGGTGGATTATGCGGAGTGCGGAGTGTGCGGAGTGTGGAGTACGGAGTGTGGAAAATGCGGAGTGTGGAAAATGCGGAGTGTGGAAAATGCGGAGTGTGGAAAATGCAGAGTGTGGAAAATGCGGAGTGTGAAAAATGTGGAGTGTGGAAAATGCGGATTTAATTAATATTTTACTTTCCATTCCCATGTGGAAAAACAGTGTGGAAGAACAACTGGAATAATGTTAACAAAGTTTACAAAAAGTCTATGCTGTACACTAACCTCCCTGCGTATTGCGTACCACACGCCGTGTGGTGTCATCTACGTGTGATAGCTGACGAAATTTTTTATTAAACATGTCACCGCATCCGTAGTGGTTTCAAATTTGTGTTACATTGTTGTAATTTCCGGTTCAAGTGGAAGCTATTCCAGTTGATTCCGGTTTAAATGATAAGCCATTGTAGTTGATTTCCACGTGCTTTTAAGCCCTCATTGGTGTCCTCGAGCCAGAGCGCCAGATCGCCATAATTACTGTTCTTTAGAGCTACAAAAAACTATTGTTCGATGTAGCCATGAAAATGTAAGGATACATCCCGTTTTTAAAGACTATAGATCGATTGTTAGTATCGTGAATTCACAATAATGCTAAGCGCATTGATTTCAATCTTTCATTTACCTTTCGTTGCTGTTCTTTAGAGCTACAAAAAACTATTGCCGGTTCGATTTAGCCATGAAAATGTAAGGATGCATTCCGTTTTTAAAGACTATAAATCGATTGTTAATATCGTAAATTCACAATAATGTAAAGCGCATTGAATTCTATCCGTTATTTATCCATTCGTTAATGTTCTTTAAAGCTACCAAAAAATATTATTCGATTTAGCCATGAAAATGTAAGGAATCATCCAGTTTTTAAAGACTATAGATTGATTGTTAATATCGTGAATTCACGATACTAACAATCGATCTATAGTCTTTAAAAACGGGATGTATCCTTACATTTTCATGGCTACATCGAACAATAGTTTTTTGTAGCTCTAAAGAACAGTAATTATGGCGATCTGGCGCTCTGGCTCGAGGACACCAATGAGGGCTTAAAAGCACGTGGAAATCAACTACAATGGCTTATCATTTAAACCGGAATCAACTGGAATAGCTTCCACTTGAACCGGAAATTACAACAATGTAACACAAATTTGAAACCACTACGGATGCGGTGACATGTTTAATAAAAAATTTCGTCAGCTATCACACGTAGATGACACCACACGGCGTGTGGTACGCAATACGCAGGGAGGTTAGTGTACAGCATAGACTTTTTGTAAACTTTGTTAACATTATTCCAGTTGTTCTTCCACACTGTTTTTCCACATGGGAATGGAAAGTAAAATATTAATTAAATCCGCATTTTCCACACTCCACATTTTTCACACTCCGCATTTTCCACACTCTGCATTTTCCACACTCCGCATTTTCCACACTCCGCATTTTCCACACTCCGCATTTTCCACACTCCGTACTCCACACTCCGCACACTCCGCACTCCGCATAATCCACCGAACCGTCTGCCTTATCATCATTTGATCAATTTGAGTCTTGCACGACATTGAGGACACTGGACAGGCCCTTGAGACTGCCACCCCAGGATTAATGAGCCAGCAAAATTTTACTTACTCAAGTTATAGAGGAATACACTCTTTAGTTTACAGTCATTGGGGGGTAATTACCTACATCTCAGGAGTATAAGGCCAGGTTCAATATCTGATAAAACAATTGTGCAACAATCTGGATTGTTAAATCAATTGACTGCTGAGGATTTGGTGCTAGCAGACAAAGGCTTTCTGATTCAGGACCTTGTCCCAGATGGTGTCTCAGTGAATATACCACCTTTTCTAAACAATGGGGCATTCACTGAAAGTGAAGCAAGAGCAGCAAAGGCCATAGCAAAATGTAGAATCCATGTCGCGAGGGAAAATGCTGAACTTTAGGATTTTAAGATATTAAGGTCTAGTCCTTCATATATTTACACTGTCATGCAGACATTATATTTCAGCTGGAATTGCAAAATAGAGAAGAAAATACTCACAAATTTTCAGAACCCCACCGCCCCCCCTTTTTTTTTCATTTATTTCCCCATGCCACAGCTTTGACATGTGAAATGTCATATTCCCCCAAGAGACGCTTAATAAGGGATGGGGTAACCCTATTAGCATTGAAGGAGGAGCCAAAATCGATTGCAGTCAATCGCCCCACGTTGGCTGTTAAGC
>JAHPZR010056268.1:22500-44951 GCA_019787425.1 Platygyra sinensis | reverse complement strand
GAATCAAAACGATTTTCAGACTCCGAGGAAATCAATTAAAGAACTTTACACAAAGTGTAAATGCTATTATTGGCTTTGATCCTTCGCTTCAATGGAATAGTTTTATCGGAATTTCTTATTATCAAAAAATGAAAACTTTGCCTCAAGGCAAATGACTCCGAAAGCACGCTATTTTAAAAACAAAACAAGACACGAACAGCTGTTCGTTTCCTTCCAAACAAAACACTGTTGATACTTTCTTGTCAAACATGGACTGAACTTGGTTTACATATAAAGGGAACTTTATTTCCACTCACAGATAAAAATTAATAGAGTTACCCTGTGTCCAAGGAGAAAAAAGTCTCAAAATAGAAAACAAACATGCAATCAGGTACAGAAAGTAGTTTTATTCAGGGTCACTTTTGAATTTCATTTTGGCAATTAGCTAATTAGCAGAGCCGATCGTTGTATATATATATATAGTCAAAAAAAAAAAACATTGCTCCACATGTGTCCAGATATTTTTTAAACCCCAACTTTTTCTTCCGTACGCATCCGGCGAATTCGAAAGCGAATCCGAATATTTTTTTAATCCGCTCTCTAGAGTGGAAAAAATAAATCCGCCACGAATGCGAAAACGTGTGGACGGTGAATCCGGATATTTTCAAATCCGATGATGTAGAAAAATCGTGTCCAGTCTTTTACCGAACAATAAGCCAACATGGCGGCACAATGTGTGGTCCTAGTTTCCCTAGAGTGATCCCGGACAGGCGAATTCGATTTGAATACGCTACGTGTGGACGGGGAAATTTTTGAATCCGGAAAGAAAACGTCGCGCAATTAAAAATCTGCGGATAAGTGTGGACGGGGCCTCAGCTTCTGTTTCACTTTGTCGATTAGTGGATCAAACTTTGAGACAAACAAACTCGATAACAAACGAAATGTGTCTCAATTCCTTACGAAAAGTTTATGCTAGAAAGAAATTGCCTTTCCGTCATCTTGAATAAACGGAGAGACGTAAAAAAATGTTTGAACGTTGTTATCTTGTCTTAGATATAAAAAAAACGTCTCATAAAACAATTAAGAAACCGCAGCAGTGCCAAAAACATAGAACGCGACACAACAATTAATCAGTGTGCAAAAAATCCATATTTTATTGTCTGAATAAGAATTCAAAGCTATTGTTTATGTAAAACGCATCTTTCAACTTTCAGTGTCTACGGAGCCTATGATTGTAACTCAAATCACTCGCACAGCTATATCTTCGAATGCATTTCCTACACCATAATAACGAAATTCCAACAAGAAAAATCGCTTTTTGTCACTGTTTTGAGCCACCTTAAGACGCATCTCTGCTGTATTAGTCTCAATAGAAAGATACTAAACCAGAGCATGAACTATCAGCTCTTTATTTGATGCTTCAGCACTTTACTTCTTGTCCTGGCGAATGTTTTTTTTTTTTTATCTATATAGACGTATGTCTTATCTTTTAATTCGGCGGCCCTGGTTTACCGAAACTGGATAATTCAGGGATGCACAAGTCCTCTCCCTCGCCCCCCGCATTTCCGAAATGCCTTTTACCTCCGGGTGTGTCAAATGAAGTAAAACTCATTTTCATATGAAAAGTTTTGCACACGGACTCGTTTTGAAACAGAGGCACAAGGTATCTTGGGGCGCGTTCGTTTGGGATCAATCCGGAATAAGAATAATTGGAATAATGCGAGAAAGCGTTTGTTTGGGAGCTATTCTCATTCCGGAATACCTGGATATTCTGCTCCCAGAAGCAGAATAGCCGGAATATATTCCGGAATACATTCTTATTCCGGAATATCCCAAACGAACGCGCCCTTGGAAACGGCTTTTTAGAAAATCTCTTTCAGCCCAGATTCCTACCTGGTGGTGATGTTAGTCCATCTCTCGCTGAGCTCGGACATGGAATTTTTCAGTTCTCCAGACTCGTAGTGAGGAAACTCCTGAACCAAATGTTCGCCACACTGGTTCACAGCGCTGATGCTTCCTCTCCAGTTCTCCACATCGTCTTCAAATTCCTGTTCAAATGAAAACACAGACATTTCAATTGAGAGATACTTGTAGCTGTGACGAGACCAGCATGTAGCGGCCGTGGTTCTGGACCGAGGAGGAGTCGAGGTCCATAAACTAGCGAAAAAACAGAACGAGGCCAATATCCAGCCATCTTGACCGAACAAGCTTGGTTAATTAAGGATTTATGAAATGGTGCAGATACTCGTATACTTCTATAGAGTAATATGCGGGAAAGATATTTTGCCAGAAGAGGAGTGGGAAACTGTCGCTGAGGAACATTTAAGTGCTGATCAAAATATCTGGAACAATCGCACTTAGCTGCTGAATGAATTAAAGAGACACAGTCAGCTCTGGACCGCGCTGACCTGGACACTAGTTTTCTCACTTTGAAAAAAATTCACCCTAACCTGGAATCAAACTTCATCTAGAAATCCGCTCCAATTTTTGCAGTGTTTTACTTGATTTTCAATCGTTTTCAGAAGAACCTGTACATCCTAAGGGCGCGTTCGTTTGGGATCAATTCGGAATAAGAATAACTGGAATAATGCGAGTAAGCGTTTGTTTGGGAGCTATTCTCATTCCGGAATACCTGGATTTCCATTCCGGCTATTCTGCTCCCAGGACTGAGCAGAATAGCCGGAATATCCCAAACGAACGCGCCCTAAGATATTATTTTTATCATTTCTGGTTAAAAACAATATGGATGGTGTCTCTGTGATATGCAAATTAGCTATGAAATGGTATCTAATGCGCATGTGCTCTAGCTGACTGTGTCCCTTTAAGTAGAAGCGGTTGTTCAAGCGAAATCTTTGCACAATGGATACAGTATTTTTATTATAAGTATAAATCTACACTTTGCCGCAAGTCTTCCTTGTGTGATCCATATGAAAATAAATTTTCATGTGTTGAATTTAATAAAGTTCAAGGCAATCACAAAATTATTCGCGTCGCCTTACCTGTTTTAACTTTTTTGTTGTAAAATGTCGATCCACAGCAGTCTTATAAAGTGTGTATATAGTGTGTCTATGGAAAGTAAAAGGGGGCGCTACCTAATGATAAATAAGACTGACAGGAAGGGCTAGGGTCGGGTGGGAGAGTCTCCCATCTCCCCTCCACTCGGGAGTACAAGCCTCCTAATTGTTTCTTACCTTATGTTTATCAATCTGTTCTTCCAGTTCGCTGACCGTGAAGCCGTACACGTTCTCGTCCCTCTCGAGGTAAGCCTCGGCTTTCCGGATCCACTCGAGAAGTTCTTCCCGAAGTTCTACGAATCTCTTCCATTCCTCCATCAAGTAATCGATTTGTCCTCGCCATACCCCCGAGTTCTCCACGATATTCTCCCAGTGTCCCTTCAACTTGCTGACCTGCACAAGAATGGAAGAATGTGATAATATGCTCCTTTCGTGCGTGACACATCACTGACTTCCTCTCAAAACACAAGCTAGATCATTATATGCCGAGTTTTCTGGAGAACCTAACAGGAAACACTGGATACTGAGAATTGAGCGTCTTTCTACATGGGTAAAAAAAAAGACACAAACTGAATACTCCAAGGGCTTCAATTAAAATATGGATACAATATGTGTAAAGTACTTCCCTGGGAGGTTCAATTTAACCTTCGAATTGAAGGGTAAAAAGCAAATAAAATTCCTTAGTAAAACAATTTCAACACTTAAAAACAATAAAAGCCCAGAAATTAGTAAAGACTGGGACGGATACGTCAGAAAGCTTACGAGCACGTTTCCCGTGACGTAGTTGGCGGTCACATGAACTACCTTGCTATCAATCAGGATCTTGTCCTCCTCTGTTTGTGCATCGTCAACAAGCGTCTGTCCCATCTCTGCGATCTCGTCTAACAAATGTTGTTTGGTCTTCAGCTGCTCATCTATTGACTAAAACCAAAAAGTAGCCATTCTTTAAGAATACCAAGATTTCTCTGCGTTTTTCTCGAACACACATCCACACTGATTCAAACTCAACCTTTAGGGATCATAAAACATTTATTTTATCGTACGTTTCTTCAAACACGTTTCAGGAAAGGGAAGGACGCGTTCCTTCACTTACACCATTGCCACTGCCGTTTCTATGATAGCACTTCGTATCGGTAACATTTGACGCACTCTACACAAGTTATCACGCCACTGATTCCCTGTTTACCTTTTGTTTTTCCAGAAGTCCTTCCATGTCCTCGGAATCTCCAAGCACGGTCTTTTCTGTCTTCATCATCTCCGACAGAGTATTCAACCAGTCGTGCAGCTCGGACACTGCTTTGTCGAACTTCGGCCACGGAGATGCACTCCCTTTAGGCGAAAACACACAAATACGTGAACAAAGTCTTGTCATTACCCTGCAAGCCAAAGGTTACTCTTGCGCGGTTTCCGGTGTCAGTCAAGCCAGCGGCCGAACGCCACCGAAGCGAAGCGAACTATTTCCGTCCTCCCCGAGCGAGAGAAAACCTCTTGTACCCTGTGTAATAGACAGCTATCTAAAGCGTACAGACGTAGGCACGGCGCGTAAAAGGCTACGTTCGATATATCAATATTCTGACATGGCTACGAGGTTTTCAGGTCACACTTCTATATTTGGTGGTGTTTTCTTTGTATCCAAGTCTCTTTGGGAATTTAGAAGCAAAAACAAAATTTTAAAAATTGCAATTTTAACCCAAAAGCCTCAGATCCATGTTAGAATATTGATCTATTGGACGTGGCCTATTGGCGAAATTAATCTTAGCGGTTTCAAGCAAGCACTCGGATATCGTTTGCAAGACGCAAGCATTCACTACATCGCAAGCTGGTAATTCTGTATCGTACGAAGGAGGTAAAAGGCATTTCGGAAATGCGGGGGGGCGAGGGAGAGGACTTGTGCATCCCTGAATTATCCAGTTTCGGTAAACCAGGGCCGCCGAATTAAAAGATAAGACATACGTCTATATAGATAAAAAAAAAAAAAACATTCGCCAGGACAAGAAGTAAAGTGCTGAAGCATCAAATAAAGAGCTGATAGTTCATGCTCTGGTTTAGTATCTTTCTATTGAGACTAATACAGCAGAGATGCGTCTTAAGGTGGCTCAAAACAGTGACAAAAAGCGATTTTTCTTGTTGGAATTTCGTTATTATGGTGTAGGAAATGCATTCGAAGATATAGCTGTGCGAGTGATTTGAGTTACAATCATAGGCTCCGTAGACACTGAAAGTTGAAAGATGCGTTTTACATAAACAATAGCTTTGAATTCTTATTCAGACAATAAAATATGGATTTTTTTGCACACTGATTAATTGTTGTGTCGCGTTCTATGTTTTTGGCACTGCTGCGGTTTCTTAATTGTTTTATGAGACGTTTTTTTTATATCTAAGACAAGATAACAACGTTCAAACATTTTTTTACGTCTCTCCGTTTATTCAAGATGACGGAAAGGCAATTTCTTTCTAGCATAAACTTTTCGTAAGGAATTGAGACACATTTCGTTTGTTATCGAGTTTGTTTGTCTCAAAGTTTGATCCACTAATCGACAAAGTGAAACAGAAGCTGAGGCCCCGTCCACACTTATCCGCAGATTTTTAATTGCGCGACGTTTTCTTTCCGGATTCAAAAATTTCCCCGTCCACACGTAGCGTATTCAAATCGAATTCGCCTGTCCGGGATCACTCTAGGGAAACTAGGACCACACATTGTGCCGCCATGTTGGCTTATTGTTCGGTAAAAGACTGGACACGATTTTTCTACATCATCGGATTTGAAAATATCCGGATTCACCGTCCACACGTTTTCGCATTCGTGGCGGATTTATTTTTTCCACTCTAGAGAGCGGATTAAAAAAATATTCGGATTCGCTTTCGAATTCGCCGGATGCGTACGGAAGAAAAAGTTGGGGTTTAAAAATATCTGGACACATGTGGAGCAATGTTTTTTTTTTTTGACTATATATATATATACAACGATCGGCTCTGCTAATTAGCTAATTGCCAAAATGAAATTCAAAAGTGACCCTGAATAAAACTACTTTCTGTACCTGATTGCATGTTTGTTTTCTATTTTGAGACTTTTTTCTCCTTGGACACAGGGTAACTCTATTAATTTTTATCTGTGAGTGGAAATAAAGTTCCCTTTATATGTAAACCAAGTTCAGTCCATGTTTGACAAGAAAGTATCAACAGTGTTTTGTTTGGAAGGAAACGAACAGCTGTTCGTGTCTTGTTTTGTTTTAAAATAGCGTGCTTTCGGAGTCATTTGCCTTGAGGCAAAGTTTTCATTTTTTGATAATAAGAAATTCCGATAAAACTATTCCATTGAAGCGAAGGATCAAAGCCAATAATAGCATTTACACTTTGTGTAAAGTTCTTTAATTGATTTCCTCGGAGTCTGAAAATCGTTTTGATTCATCATGCGGTGTTGGGGTTGTTTGTTTGAGAGGTAAACTCTTGATTCCTCGATACAATTGTTAGCACAGTAGGTAGAGCTTGAAGCTATAAGGCAGCACTCTTAATCTGAAATACCTATTGAGAAACTATTGTACTTGAGAATTTAACTTTCGGAATCGTGTTAATATTCTCGGCGTGCGGAACAGAGGAGTCGCCGTTACCTTTCTTTTCGTAATAATGCTTGTGAGACTATTAAATTCTTCATTCTGTTTTTTCCTATTGTTACAGATCTGATTCTCGTAAGAAGAATCTAAAGGAAGCATTTGATCGCATGGTGCGATTCCATGAAGACATGATCAACGCATTGACTTGGCTGACTTCAGCAGAGTCTAAGGTGGCGGAATTGGACAGCGCTGTTGAGGCAACAAGCACGGAAGAGCAGCAAGACATGGAAGCACTGAGAAAGGAATTAAAAGTACGTATTATCCTACGTTGCTTCCATTTCTTTGAGCCTTTCTTATTCTATTTTCAAGGCTCCTCGAGATATCAAATCAGATCCATTCATGCAGGTCAGGAGAGTTTATTCTTTCTTCTAGCGATAACTGATTTATGCCCAAATCCTGTTTGCAATTCTCTATTTTCCAATTTCCCATAGTTAACTCTATTTGCCGCCCAAATATGGCGTAAATTATTGTTGTCATGTTCTTGGGAATTTGCAGACCTCCAAGAGCATTTTAATATAGTAGTTACGCAAAAGTGGAGGATATTTATTGTGAGAACGAGAAAAATAAGATCGTTTCACTCTGAATAATGAAATACTGGACAAGCTCGGAATGAAAAACTTTGCTAAATGTCCAAAAATGACATGCATGTTTGTGGAAAACAGTCATAAAGAGTATTTTGCTGCTGATTTAGTTACATTTTCTCTACTTGTAATTGGGAAAACGCAGTGCATTCTGCGGAAGACTACATGTACCTCTGGAGGTAGTCTACAATTTCCGAACGGATTTTCCAGAAAATATACTGTTCAATGTGACTGCCAACCAAAATTTCCGGATTTTTGGCTTAATGGTCAACACCACTGTTCTAGGTTTCAAGTTTAAAGGTAGCTTGTAGTGAATAGGCCACGTTCGTTATGTTGATCTCCTAAGATGGTTCAGGTCATTTTTTCCAGTAGTATTACGGCTGCATTGGAATCTTTTATTCTATCATACAAGGAAATAGAAAACCAGAGGTGTTAAGATTAATACTTTCTCTCCATGTATCATGTCCAGACAAGAGATTGATAATCTCTTGGTGCAGAATAGAAATAGAAATATCGACGATAACAAATATCTATACACAGTTTTTGCTCTGGTTTATTAGAGGAATGTAATAATTTTCTGCAGTCCTAAGTCCTAAGTCTGCTTAATCATATCTTAATCATATTAAAATGCGTTGAGAAGTAACATAACGTCCAGTAAGATACTTCAATACAGGGCTGTGGAACTGGAATCGGTCTAATAGCCCTTTTCACGGTTAGCTTTTCTCATTTGCATTACAATGAATTCTAGCATGTATGTGAGGCAATTTCGGGCTCTTTTGCAGTTTTAGCCCGAAATTGCCTCGCATCCACGTTGGATTACATTGTAATGCAAATGAGAAAAATTAACCGTGAAATGGGCTATTATCTCTGATCCATATATCTTGGATTCCTAAAATGAAATGAGAAAAACCAGGAGTCCATTACTAGGAGCCTACAACTCCCATAATAAGCCAATGCAACTCAGTTTTACAGACCGGTCTCCACGCTATTTTTAGATATTTTTCCCACGAAATAGGCCAGTTCCAGTCTACATGAGCACGCTTCGGTGAGGATAAAACAATGCGGCCTCACGTGAACATATCAGCATGTCAACATTAGTCCGTGCTTGTGATTGCAATGGCTCTTGTAGGGATCTCAATTCGAGATAAATTCAAACTAAAAAGAGATCGGTCTGTGAAAACGCCGTGACAGGAATATGGGATAATTGGAGGCTCCTAGTGATAGGCTCCTGGATTCTTTACCTTCAACAGAATCCGTTGGGTGTGAATAAAGTCTCAACCTCTGATTAAAAGCCCCCTAAGCAACAAAAAGGGTAGAAAAGGCTAGGCCGATGATACCCGTGTGGTCAAGAGGGACATTTTAGCAAGGATAAAGGTTGCCCAGGCTGCCAAAGTGCATGCACGAGGTGTACGAAAGTGAGTCATTGTGCAATTGTATGCAAGACGAAACGCAGCAATGATTCAGCAACATGGAAGAAGTCAAGTGGTAGGAAGAAAGAGTTTGGAGAGACAAAATACCTGGAAGAAGTGTTCGACGAGGACATTGAGGATGATGAAGTTCTAGGCATCTTTGCAGCGAAAAATTCTAGAAAAGATGTGCACAAAACTCTTGCACAAACGTTTTTATAAACAGAAGCTACCTGTAATTATAGAAGTCTCGTTTAAGAAATCAATATCTCATTTCTCGAAAGTGCCCTCTCATACAGGTTTAACCATACTCGATTGCCGAAAAAGAAAAAGAAGACACTGAAAGTCACAAAATTTACGAGCTGTACGAATTTTCGAATGATTCAAGCTGTGATTAAATGTTTTGAAAGATCAACAGTCTAGAGAATTGAGGAAAATTCAAACGACGTGTCCCACTGTTTATTTATACGATAATCTAAATAATTACACATCAATACAGAAACTGGCGAAATGAGGAACAAAAAATAGATAAATAGAAGATACGACATTACGCAAGGATGGCATTTCTGCAGTCCTTAATATCACCTTGGAAAAGGAAGGGGAAAAAGAAAAAAATAGTTATTACAACACGGAGTATTCGTATTTGGTCACCCATCCAAGTACTAAACCCGGCGAAAACGGCTTAACCTTGTTGAGCGGACGAAACATGTTACTGTTCTTGTGGTATAGTGACTATACGCTGAACGCTTTTCTTTTTAATTTCTAAGATGAGAAAAGGTACTAAAATAATAATAATAATAATAATAATAATAATAATAATAATAACAATAATAATAATGATAATAATACATGATAATAATAATAATAATAATAATAATAATAATAATAATTATAATAATAATAATAATAATAATAATAATAATAATAATAATAATAAATTGAATATTTAACCAGGATAACCCTTCAGTACAAAGCACTGTTATCATCGGGGTCCTGCTGACTAAGAATTAAAAACTAGTAATAAAATAAATACAGATTAAAGCGAAAAAATGCACTAAGTTAAGATACTGCATGGCTGGGAAAGAAGAGAACAAAAAATTAGAGGAATTTGAGAAAGAGAACTATTCCTTGCTTCGGTGATCAGACAAGCGGCACTTGCCTTATAATTGCCGGCTCGGTCTCTCGGACGAAGATAACTCGGTCTCACAGTACCGACTGATAGCTTGGTGAATGTGAATGTTTTCAACAGTGTTACATCTCCTCGTGTACCCTCTTACCGTTGCGTTTTGCCCTATTTCTGAACAATGCCAGTGGGCCGGAGGGTGTAATTTGCAGGTTGCAGGTTGCAGGTGCAGGTTGCAGGTTGCAGGTTGCAGGTTGCAGGTTGCAGGTTGCAGGTTGCAGGTTGCAGGTTGCAGGTTGCAGGTTGCAGGTTGCAGGTTGCAGGTTGCAGGTTGCAGGTTGCAGGTTGCAGGTTGCAGGTTGCAGGTTGCAGGTTGCAGGTTGCAGGTTGCAGGTTGCAGGTTGCAGGTTGCAGGTTGCAGGTTGCAGGTTGCAGGTTGCAGGTTGCAGGTTGCAGGTTGCAGGTTGCAGGTTGCAGGTTGCAGGTTGCAGGTTGCAGGTTGCAGGTTGCAGGTTGCAGGTTGCAGGTTGCAGGTTGCAGGTTGCAGGTTGCAGGTTGCAGGTTGCAGGTTGCAGGTGGCAGGTTGTAGGTTGCAGGTTACTTTGCGGATGTTTTCCGACGTACGGTAAATGAAACAAAGAAAGCTATTATCCTTTGTATTAGTTAGCATTTTTACAAATGTGGTCAGGAAGATTATTCAGTTCCAGTCAATGTTTCATCGTATTAAGATCAAGAATAGAGGTCGACGATTAACGCTGCAAAATCACTTATGCGGACAAAGAAGTAAGTAGTTTTTCCTTGTGGATGTAACTATTTTATAGCCTTTCATGCCGGATTTGTGCAGTTCAATTTCTGTTTTCCGAAGTTTACAATAGTTTTGTACATAGTCTAATTCAGTTTAGTTTTACTCCATTATTTACATCTTAGTTTTCGAAACCGCTTCGCTTTGCTTTGGTACACATCGCTTGGTTAAACATCTCATTGGTTTCGCTTCAATTAACTCTGTTTACGCCAATCACCGTGGTGACTTTGTTGTAGTTAATCATTTGAAGCGCGAAACAAAGTTCTGTTTATTAACGTGGGATTTACGAATCATCCTGTGAGTAACGTTCCATGCTCACACAAAGATAGTTCCACATAGTTCCGAAAATAGTGTTGACCTAATTGTTAAGCAAGCAGAGTTATCATCTCCCGTTTGATTTTTTCATTGGTTTGCAGGTTGCTAGCTATGGCCCTTAACGTGAACTCTATTATCAAGGTTTTATACATTGTAGACATTCTTATTACTTTTAAAACAATCGACACTACTTTGATTGCCTTAGAACTTGGACTTCTTACAAATTTAACCTTGAAATATTCGGCAACTAAAGATTCAAGTTCATGATATTAATTGTTGCTGTTGTAACCTTGTTGATTTTGAAAATAATTAGCTTTAAGTTATCTAAATTTTGCTGATTAACTTCACAACATCAACATAAACATTACTGGAGGGTTGATAATTAACTACTTACTACAAGACAGTCTTGCCAAAAAAAAAAAACGGGAATTTTAACATTTTCCGGTATCTATTATTTGTCTATGTATTTATCTATTTATTTATTTATTGATATTCATTGGAATTATCTATATTTGACCTGCAACCTGCAACCTGCAACCTGCAACCTGCAACCTGCAACCTGCAACCTGCAACCTGCAACCTGCAACCTGCAACCTGCAACCTGCAACCTGCAACCTGCAACCTGCAACCTGCAACCTGCAACCTGCAACCTGCAAATTACACCCTCCGCCAGTGGGCTTTAACGTTAACTAACCTTCGGATAAAAACCCGAAGTCGGTGGCATCAAAATTGTCACTGTTTAGAAACGATCCATTTTCCAAGTTGAGTGACTCATAGCCACTTTGATCTTTTTTTTTTGCTAAACTAACTATTAAATGACTCAAAATCAAACTTATCTGTTGTTGTTGTTGTTGTTGTTTTTTTTTTTGGTTTTATCAACTGGGTTATCAACTGGGTTGATAATATGAATTGGCCATTGTAATGAGACTCGGAAGCTTCGTCAGAACGGCAAATGCATTGTGTATTTAAATACATCCATCAACCAACTAGGGCTTACCTTATCCACACTGCATGCGGAAGTGTGCTGTTGCAAGCACACTATTTCCACAGTTTGAACAATAAATGTTGAGTCATGCAACCACGAGGACCTCCGCCTATTGGATTGACTCCCATAGCACTTTGCAGGCCAATGTGACCAAGTTAGCCAAAATGGTTTTACCGTACGTGGTGAAATGCATTTTGCCGTTAATGAGAATGATTTTGCCGTGGTGAAATGTATTTTATCGTGACGAAATTGATTTTGCCGGGAGTAAAAAGACTTTGCCGTCACAGTTGTGGGCCACCTTATTCATATGGATTGCTTCCGTATAATAACTACAGGTAGGCTTTTACTTCTCAAAACAAAGTGAAATCTTACTTTAAACTAACCGGAACAATTATTGCTCTGTTAATTTCAAACCAAAACTTGTTTTAAACTAACGGTCATGTTTAAAATCACTAATTTCAGTTAAGCGATAATACGAATATTTTCGACTTAATGGACGATATTTAGTTCCTTAAAAAGACAAGTAATCTGGAGACAATTCCAGTATGGTTTTATTGAAACTTTTCAAGCATTTACATGTTATGTTTGATCGTATGACAGAACGATAAAGTCTGGACTAAATTGTAAAATGGTCAGATGGTTGATCGTTAAACTTATAGAAGTTAAAGAGACTGTTTGGAAATACACTCACTTGTTAGCGCTACAATGAACTCGAAATTTTCAAAAGTCTACTCAGCTCCACCTTATGCAGTTTTAAAATTCCTCGTTCATTGTACCGCCAGCGCATGCTTGTATTTACAAACAGATCAAACACATCAGTATCTAACCATAAATAATCGCTTGGAATTTTAGTCACAGGGCATCAATCTAAACGATAACTTTTCTCTTAGAAAAATTCCTCTACGACAAAACTTCTGATGCACTCGGTTCAAAGTAGGAGACGATATAAAACTGCGGTTAATATAGCGAAACAGACGGAGCGAACGTAAAGCATTATACTCTTGAAGAAAAAGAATTATGCCGGTGCGTATCTTTAATTTCACTTCCATTTGACGCTGTTCCATGGTTTAGAAATAATATATATAAATGATCTTCCTAACTGCCTCTATACATCCTGCGCAAAAATGTTTGCCGACGATACTAACATCAACATTCCTGGTTGCATTTTTGCCGAACTCGAACACTGAAGCAACCAATTCTGAACTTATCAATCTTTACAGCAGGCTAAAAGCAAATAGGCTTAGTCTAAACACCGCAAAAACTGAGTTTATGTGATTAGTACTCGTCAAAAGTTTCTTGCAGAAAATTGTAGTGAGACTGATATCCAATTAGATAGCCAACCAATTGCAATTTGCAGGGTTGAGCATTCCAAATCATTAGGTTTGATTATTGATGACCGACTTTCATGGTCCAATCACATCAGAGAACTATTTGCAATATAACGGATTACATTTCGCCACGCCTGTTCATCCCAGAGGGTTCAAGTGTCTTGCCCTTGTAGATTAAAAATGCCTCTCTAGCCTTTCGGATAGCGTCTCTATTTGAATTAATAAATTCAAGAGGAATCAGTTGTAAGTTGTCCACTAGTTACCAAACTTCCTTCCTACATAAAAGACACCACCCACTTCCTCAACAAACTTAACAGCATCGGCCAACTACCCAGTGGTGTTTTACTTGTAACCCTTGATGTAGCATCACTCTACACTAACATACCCCACAATGACGGAATCCAAGCCTGCAGTGATTTTCTGGACAAACGAGTCAATTGATCTTATCCGGATGATCTTAACAAATAACACTTTCACTTTTAATGGACAACATCCGGCAGACAGATCAATGGAACTGCGATGGGAACAAAAATGGCCCCCTCCTACGCCAATCTCTTCATGGGCAATTTTGAACAAAAAGCCCTAGCAACTGCTACACACTCTCCCCTGATTTGGTGGCGTTACATCGATGATATATTCCTCCTTTGGACACATGGCGAAGAGAAGTTGAATGATTTCATCACATACTTAAACAGCCTGTATCCTACTATCAAGTTTACCAGTTCCTTCTCTTACAACGAAATCCCTTTCCTTGATGTCAAAGTAATGCTCCTCAACGGTAGACTGGAAACTGACCCCTATGTTAAACCCACTGACAAACATAAGTACCTCCTTAAATCATCCTGCCCCACCCATCTCACACTAAACAATCCAATCCCTTAAGCATGGCCTTACGACTAAGAAGAATTTGTTCAACGGATGAGTTCTTCAACACACGGCCCGATGCACTCACAAGTCATCTTATCAAGAGAGGATACAAATACCGTTTCATTAAAGACGAAATCGACAGAGAACGCCAAATTCCACGCAGTAGAGCCCTCAAAACATCCACTAAAAAAGAGTCCAACAGAATTCCATTTGTAGTAACATTTAATCCAGCCTTACCTAACATACGTGTGGGAGGCGCGGTGGCCTCATGGTTAGTGCGCTCGTCTCCGGATCGAGTGGTCCGGGTTCGAGCCCTGGCCGGGGACATTGTGTTGTGTTCTTGAGGTAAGACACTTTACTCTCACAGTGCCCCCTCTCCACCCAGGTGTATAAATGGGTACCGGGGAATTTAATGTTGGGGGTAACCCTGCGATGGACTAGCATCCCATCCAGGGGGGAGTAGAAATACTCTCAGTCGCTTCATGCTAAGGAAACCGGGATAAGCTCTGGCCTGATGGGCCACTTGGCTCGTATGCAGACTGCAGACGTAACATACGTCAAGTCATTACCAGCAACCTCAATATTCTTCGCTCTTCACAACGTTCCCTTCTCCCCCTCTCATATCATACCGCCGATGCAACAACCTACGCGACATACTAGTCACGGCCAAACACCGTAGACCACCTCCCCCCCCCCCCCCCGGCACCGGGATCTTTCCGTTGTAACAGAAGAAGGTGTAAAACGTGCCGTTTTATTAAAGAAGGAACCACGTCTTACACTTTCTTCGCTACTAACGAGCAAAAAGGTATACGGCATCACATCACCTGCTCTTCTTCTAACCTCGTGTACATGATACAATGCACCAAATGCAGGAACCAATACATAGGGGAAACTAAACGTCGCCTTAGCGATAGATTTGGAGAACACCGACGCGCAGTAGAGAAAGCCATCACACAACGTGACATCGATCAACCCACCGCCGTTTCTGATCATTTCACTCTCCCTGGCCATTCACTGAACAACTTAGAACTGATCCCTCTTGAACTTTTTAATTCAAATAGAGACGCTATCCGAAAGGCTAGAGAGGCATTTTTACTCTACAAGGGCAAGACACTTGAACCCTCTGGGATGAACAGGCGTGACGAAATTTAATCCGTTTATATTTCTACATTTTTATAACCAACTTGTAACCGTCACTTTAACTACTTTTCTATTTTTATCAACCAATTATGTCACAAATTTTCCTTGTATCATTTTTGAATATTGTAACCGTTTGTTTCCATTTTTAGTTAGCTCCAGTGTAGCCCCTGAAGAAGGTTAGTTCTGCCTAACCGAAATATTGGGCATTAAAATGTACCTTAGCTGTTCGATCAGCCTTTCATTTAGATTTATACTTTATTGAACACTGCTGATCCTGATCTTCACAAAGATACGGCTTCATTTCGCTACTGTTTGTGCAAGTGGTCCTTTCTTTACAGTTTACTAGATTTTAAATCTCCTATTTCAACCCTCTTTTGAGCTCAAACTACATTAAAAACAGAGGGAAAATTGTTAAATGTCATGAAATACATTTTAACTGTACTTAAAATACATTTTAAACAAGAAGCTAATTTTTGAATTTCTCACAAAATACATTAAAAATACCCTTCAATGGCTTCAAAATACTGTTGAAATCGTCAAAATACATTCAAAACAGTTTAAAAATCAGTTTAAAAATACAGCTGGTTTGGTAAGGATGTAAGACAAACAATGACATTTAGCCTTGTTATTACCGCACAAGAATTACTGCAAATGGCTAAAATATCACATGAACTACTGGCCAACCTTTTGAAAGCACACCATAAAGTGTCAACAAGGTGATCCACGAAAGACAGTGAACGAGAATACAAGTTTAAGTTGAATCGGCGATTTTGACATATTTCTAAACCTCGAGCTTGTACTTGTACAATAGCCTTACTGTATTTTGCGAAACGAAACGAGTAAACATGTACCGAAATGAACATATCGAGTATCAACATATCAAGTATCAAAATATCAAGTACTTCTCCGTGCGATAACCTAAACAAGGAAGAAAACAGCGGAAGTGCAGAATAAGCACCTTCGAAAATCTGTATTTTTCAAAACAAGCTCTTCAAAGACTGTAACGATGTGCAGCAAATCTCTGCCCATACTTTAACACTTTTCGTATATACAACTTGATGCAGTGATGGTTTTTAAACCTAAACAAGAAACAAAACAGCGGAAGTGCAGAATATGCAAATTCAAAAATCGGGAATATATATAACAAGAACCGCGGCGCGGTTGTAACCGCGCTTTAAAATCACAGTTACTCACACTGTCCGACTCTGAGCAATGCAAAATACAAAGGAGAAGACGTAAGGGAAGACTAACTTCGTCGCACAATAGATGGTGTGCTTATAACTCCGAACTCCGATGAAAGCTAAAACCACCAAGTGCATTAGGATGTCTTATTACGGCTAAGTTTAGAACTCTTAGGGTTTTCCCCCTGCAAGTTCTGGCAAGTTCTTGTTTACCTCAGCAAAGAGCCCAAGAATTCACTTGAATTGCCTATAAATCCCACAAGAAATATTCGCAAATGTGCAAATAAATTAATGACCGATACTTGTGGCGGAATAGACTTGCAAAGTAAGCAGGATATTATTTGTCACGTAGCGAAAGGGAAACCTGCAACGTCAGCGCATTATGTGGCTGACGTCATACCTTTTTTAGTGCAGAGTACACTATTGGGATGGTTTGGGGATTGACGGCGCTAAAGCACTATGGCATTAAAGTGTAAAGTTTAATGTTTGTTTAATTAATTAACTAACTCCAATTAATTAATTCGCTTTGTTTTGAGGAGGTGGGGTAGGTACCTTTAATTGCTACGTAAAACGTACTACACTTAAATGACATCGTGGATAACATCACAAAACTGCATATGGTTCCAATATTCTCTTGTTATCCTAGTGGTACTATTCTCTTAAGAACAACAGCAATTTACTCGAAGCGCATGCCCAGATTGATTAGCATTGTGCTAAGTATATTTTAGGCAAATTAAACAATACATTTCATGTACACAATTATACACGAACGTTAAGTGCTTTTCCTTATGTAAGAACACAACATGTAAGACGCATGCGCTCTACCATTGTCAGCATGATACAATCCATTCTCTAGTTCAGATTCATGTGTGCGATACCAGCCTCTCGTCTTAACGGACGATAGCTGTTATAGCTTCAAGTAATATCAGTTCTTCCTTTTAGTGCAGAGAACGCTTCTCTGACAGCGTATCTTTTGGAATCATCCCTATCTCGGTTCAAAAACGTCGTGTGCTGTTTTCAAACTATTTCGTGTTTGCTATCCTCTAAAGAGGGAAACGAATAGATCTCCTCACCCGCTTGTTTATTTTATCTGCTATGAAAGAGAACAAGAAGTTCACAAATGTATTCACCCGAAACATTTCGGAGTTAGCGGCATTAAAATTAGTAATGTCATGACAAAAGAAACTACTCAAATATTGCTTTAGACACTGTGGCACTTACGGAAACCGCAAATAAATTTAGTCAGTCTTTGAGCGGACTCATTCACCGACGTAGGATTTAATATCGGTCAACTTAAAACGCTTCTCGGTTGTATTAATCGACATCGATAACATTGTGTATTTTGAACTGGTTTATTGTTAAAACCAACGGTGGTAACATAATAACAACGTGCTATTCCGAGAGGCGAGGTGACGATTTGATTATTGAATTAGTAATTGTTTATCGAGGAAATGAAAATTTGCCTCTTGAATGAAACAAAATCATTCCTCTTCCATTTTTTTTCATAAGTCAATAACAATATTTCACCTTTCTCTAGCAGGAAATGAGCGAGCATATCTTCATTTGTATGTTTATTTTGAGAAAACAAGGGTATCATGCTACAAACTTTTGGAGGAAAACAAAAGTATCAAGTTACAAATGTTGACGTTGAAAAAATAAATTTATCACGTTTGCTACATGTAGTTTAACGTACTAATAAATTTAAAATGAACGAAATTCAACGTAAAACACCAGAGTAAAATTTAAAATGGTCTTTACAAACAGTAATTGTAAGTTATTTTTGAGCTTTGAACTAACAGGTTACATATTGGCAGCGGATGACTCAAAAAGTAATGAAAATCCTGCAAAATACTCTGTACTATCTGATATTGTCTCACTAGTTAGCGTACGTAATATTAACTTCAAATCCAACGCTTCGATAAAGCCAGAAAAATGTATTTTACACACAGTAAAGACAAAATAATCACCCGAACATCTACCTTCACGTTTCTTGTCTTCAAGCAGTCCTTGTTGATTCACTGGTGCCTATAGACACGCAATCAACTGATCAATCTGTAGCACAACAACTGATAACGACTAAACCGTCACGAACCGTTTACTCCCTGTAGCCCATTGCACCATCAGGCGTAAATGTTGCGGAATCTTCGATGACGTAATGGTCTTAATCAGGAACTATTTCTAAGATATGTCTGCGTATGAACGGCACGAACAATTCGACACCAAGGCTATAAACAAAAGCTTTTTGTCTTCATAGTCGCGATTAAATTATGTCGGTTTTCTTTACGATTAAGAAGCTAGCGAAGTAGTCACGCGAGTCACATAATTCAAGAGTTACGCTGTCCACGGCTATTTTTAGTACGGTGGTTATTTCCTTACCAATGACGTAATCCTTGCACGTTCTGACACGTTCTTTTGCTTCGGATCGAACGCTTCGATAAAACCAAAAAATATATATTTCACACACAATAAAGAACACAATACGTGTAATATTTTCGTGTACTGATGTTCAGTCAAAAGTTTTTGGAGAATAAACATTACAGGTTGCGTGATTCAAAGTCCCGACCGAGACTTGGCCGAGCAGAGGTCTGCGTCTGGTCACCGACAAAACTAAAAAAAGTAAACCGAAGGTAAAACATTAACCGCGCACGCCTACGGCTGCGCGGTTAATTAAAAAATTTGCAGTTAATTTTATCTACTGAAGTTTAATGAAATTTTGCTAATAACTTTATCAGTAAAATTAGTTGTTATTATAATAATTTCTTATTATATACCGAGTGAAAATTTTGCAGTTATTGAAATTTCATTAACCGCGAAAAATTTCTCTGACGTCTTCTTTTAGTATATACGTATATAATTACAATAATTGTGAACTTACCGGTAGCCATTTAGAAAACAGCCCTAAAATACACGCGTTGATTGGTAAAACTTGTGTTTCAACAGTATATCTAGAAGTTCATGTTGTTTTTTAATATATACTGACTTACTTCCAGTCATGTCGCAAACGAAAAGCACTGAGTAGAAAACACTGTTACGTAACTTGTTACAGCGGCACAAAAAAGGGATGAAAGAGCTCTTAGAGCTTACTTCTAAATGCAAAGGCCTCTCCTTGATTCACTTAGCTTCTCAAGTTACTTCTCAAGTCTCTTGTTTCGCGCAAGCGGACTTTACTCGATCGCACCTTACTGCGAAAAGTCTTGCTATATGGGTTAATATCTCTTTCGGCTTAGGTTGCGTTCTGATTATCAAGTGCTATATATAGGCCAACGACATCATGTATCATCTCACTCCAGTCAAGGGTTGAGCAGCTCTTGGTAACGAAGAAGTTATTGTATCACAGCTTACTACCGTTAATAAATTCTTATTTTTCAATCGTCTTAATGCATATGCTGTAAGAAGCGCTGCTAGAATCGAAGAAACTGACAGCATTAACTCAAAGCTACGCAAACCTGTGATTACTTCTAGTACAAAAAACAAAATCTGCTTTCCTAGCATTCCTCAAAGTTGACAAGAAGAAAGTGAGAGGCAGAAGCAATAAATGAGACCGATAGTAGTCAGTATCCATCTTCATTTTGTGACAATGTTCGACCCGAACTTTCAAGACCTCATTTTTTCGGCAGAAAACCATTGGCAGTGGTAGGCAAAACTGAATTCCGACTCCAACCGATTTCAAGCATATAGCAAATGATCGAAACATAAGTCCCATTTTGCTGAAGCAATGTATACACGACGTCTCCATGGTTCTTCTTTTAATTCTTTTTCAGAATTCGATCGAGTTGAACGTCGAGAATTGATAGAAGTATTTCTGCGATTTTAATGAAACTGTAAGCCTTAAGTGTGACTATTTTCACCTTCCTTGTTTTCAGTTCCCCTCGCAATGGTTAGAGGTTACAATGGTGGGATAAATTTGAGAGAAACATGAATCATACGACAAGCACACAAAGAGTCTATTGTTAAATCAGAGTCCAGTTTTTGTGGTCCACGACTGTGCTCGTTCGTGTGCTGATAGTTTCATAAAATTTCTGCGCTTATTTTGCACGGGGTGAAAGGAACTTCTAACCGAAAATCTCTTTTTGTTTGGGGATTGCATTGAGATGCGGCTCCAAATGTGGAAGCTCTCGTGGAACATTTCACTTGTAAGTATTCTTGCCTAACAGTGTTACTGCCAACTACATCGCCGTCGAAGATCAGTGTGATGTAGATTAAAAACTAAAATAATATTCACTATACCGATTTAGAGATACTTTTTGCAGTGGCTTTCTGGGCAACTGCTTGGCGATGTTTTCTCGCATCACTTAGGTGTCTTACCCATATTTCAACCAGAGTCGTAACAACTCGAGTCGCGTCGAATCGAGTAGACCACTTTTCATACCTTAACTTGTATCCTTGATGTATTTTACAATAAGTCTCTCGCCACTAGACTTCCGGTAAATCGAGTCGATACCTACCTTAGACGACTCAACTCTATGCGGGTATATTGGACAATTTAAATAGTATACTCACCTAACTGCAACTTAAAACATGTTGAAAACAGACTGGTTTGGTTGTATATTTAATCTTAATATGAATTGCTATCTCAAACAGGTTCTAAACGTCCTGTTTACAACATATTTTATGTTCTTAACATGTCAACTACATTTCAAATATCCTATTATTATTATTATTATTATTATTATTTGAAGACTATTTTTCACTGATAATTTGTATTATACTTTTTAAACCTACAAAAATTACCACCATAGCATTCAAAATAAAATTGTGCCAACACTGTTAAAATAGATTTTAAATCCCCTATTTCAACCCTCTTTTGAGCTCAAACTACATTAAAAACAGAGAAAAAAGTATTAAATGTCATGAAATACATTTTAACTGTACTTAAAATACATTACAAACAAGAAGCCGCAAATTTTTGAATTTCTCACAAAATGCATTAAAAATACCCTTCAATGGCTTCGAAATACTGTTGAAATCGTCAAAATACATTCAAAACAGTTTAAAAATACAGCTGGTTTGGTAAGGATGTAAGACAAACAATGACATTTAGACTTGTTATTACCGCATAAGAATTACTGCAAATGGCTAAAATATGACATGAACTACTGGCCAACCTTTTGAAAGCACACCATAAAGTGTCAACAAGGTGATCCACGAAAGACAGTGAACGAGAATACACTGAGTTTTAGTTGAATCGGCCATTTTGACATATTTCTAAACCTCGAGCTTGTACTTGTACAATAGCCTTACTGTATTTTGCGAAACGAAACGAGTACACTTGTACCGAAATGAACATATCGAGCAGCAACATATCAAGTATCAAAATATTAAGTACTTCTCCGTGCGATAACCTAAACAAGGAAGAACACAGCGGAAGTGCAGAATAGGCACCTTCGAAAATCTGTATTTTGCAAAACAAGCTCTTCAAAGACTGTAACGATGTGCAGCAAATCTCTGCCCATTCTTTAACACTTTTCGTATATACAACTTGATGCAGTGATGGTTTTTAAACCTAAACAAGAAACAAAACAGCGGAAGTGCAGAATATGCAAATTCAAAAATCGGGAATATATATAATTAAAAAATTTGCAGTTAATTTTATCTACTGAAGTTTAATGAAATTTTGCTAATAACTTTATCAGTAAAATTAGTTGTTATTATAATAATTTCTTATCATATACCGAGTGAAAATTTTGAAGTTATTGAAATTTCATTAACCGCGAAAAATTTCTCTGACGTCTTCTCTCAGTATATACGTATATAATTAATAATTTTGCAGTTATTTTCATTCACAGAAGTTTAATTAAATTTTGTTAGTAACTTTATCAGTATACTCTATGTTTTATTATATACAGAGGAAACATTTCGCAGTTATTGAAATTTCAGTCATTAAGGGCGAAACATTTCCCTCTGCATACATGTGAACCACCACTCATTTCGCACTTATTGAAATTTCATCAACGACGAAAAAATTATCTCTGTATAAATGTATATGTGGTCACAAATTTCGCAGTTATTGAAATTTGATTAACGGCGAAAAATTTCCCTCTGAAAATATTTATCTAACGGTCAAAAAATTTCCTCTGTTAAATGTATTTAAACGGCAAATTTCGCAGTTATTGAAATTT
>JAHPZR010056268.1:12500-15000 GCA_019787425.1 Platygyra sinensis | reverse complement strand
GCAAATTTTTTAATTATATATATTCCCGATTTTTGAATTTGCATATTCTGCACTTCCGCTGTTTTGTTTCTTGTTTAGGTTTAAAAACCATCACTGCATCAAGTTGTATATACGAAAAGTGTTAAAGAATGGGCAGAGATTTGCTGCACATCGTTACAGTCTTTGAAGAGCTTGTTTTGCAAAATACAGATTTTCGAAGGTGCCTATTCTGCACTTCCGCTGTGTTCTTCCTTGTTTAGGTTATCGCACGGAGAAGTACTTAATATTTTGATACTTGATATGTTGCTGCTCGATATGTTCATTTCGGTACAAGTGTACTCGTTTCGTTTCGCAAAATACAGTAAGGCTATTGTACAAGTACAAGCTCGAGGTTTAGAAATATGTCAAAATGGCCGATTCAACTAAAACTCAGTGTATTCTCGTTCACTGTCTTTCGTGGATCACCTTGTTGACACTTTATGGTGTGCTTTCAAAAGGTTGGCCAGTAGTTCATGTCATATTTTAGCCATTTGCAGTAATTCTTATGCGGTAATAACAAGTCTAAATGTCATTGTTTGTCTTACATCCTTACCAAACCAGCTGTATTTTTAAACTGTTTTGAATGTATTTTGACGATTTCAACAGTATTTCGAAGCCATTGAAGGGTATTTTTAATGCATTTTGTGAGAAATTCAAAAATTTGCGGCTTCTTGTTTGTAATGTATTTTAAGTACAGTTAAAATGTATTTCATGACATTTAATACTTTTTTCTCTGTTTTTAATGTAGTTTGAGCTCAAAAGAGGGTTGAAATAGGGGATTTAAAATCTATTTTAACAGTGTTGGCACAATTTTATTTTGAATGCTATGGTGGTAATTTTTGTAGGTTTAAAAAGTATAATACAAATTATCAGTGAAAAATAGTCTTCAAATAATAATAATAATAATAATAATAATAGGATATTTGAAATGTAGTTGACATGTTAAGAACATAAAATATGTTGTAAACAGGACGTTTAGAACCTGTTTGAGATAGCAATTCATATTAAGATTAAATATACAACCAAACCAGTCTGTTTTCAACATGTTTTAAGTTGCAGTTAGGTGAGTATACTATTTAAATTGTCCAATATACCCGCATAGAGTTGAGTCGTCTAAGGTAGGTATCGACTCGATTTACCGGAAGTCTAGTGGCGAGAGACTTATTGTAAAATACATCAAGGATACAAGTTAAGGTATGAAAAGTGGTCTACTCGATTCGACGCGACTCGAGTTGTTACGACTCTGGTTGAAATATGGGTAAGACACCTAAGTGATGCGAGAAAACATCGCCAAGCAGTTGCCCAGAAAGCCACTGCAAAAAGTATCTCTAAATCGGTATAGTGAATATTATTTTAGTTTTTAATCTACATCACACTGATCTTCGACGGCGATGTAGTTGGCAGTAACACTGTTAGGCAAGAATACTTACAAGTGAAATGTTCCACGAGAGCTTCCACATTTGGAGCCGCATCTCAATGCAATCCCCAAACAAAAAGAGATTTTCGGTTAGAAGTTCCTTTCACCCCGTGCAAAATAAGCGCAGAAATTTTATGAAACTATCAGCACACGAACGAGCACAGTCGTGGACCACAAAAACTGGACTCTGATTTAACAATAGACTCTTTGTGTGCTTGTCGTATGATTCATGTTTCTCTCAAATTTATCCCACCATTGTAACCTCTAACCATTGCGAGGGGAACTGAAAACAAGGAAGGTGAAAATAGTCACACTTAAGGCTTACAGTTTCATTAAAATCGCAGAAATACTTCTATCAATTCTCGACGTTCAACTCGATCGAATTCTGAAAAAGAATTAAAAGAAGAACCATGGAGACGTCGTGTATACATTGCTTCAGCAAAATGGGACTTATGTTTCGATCATTTGCTATATGCTTGAAATCGGTTGGAGTCGGAATTCAGTTTTGCCTACCACTGCCAATGGTTTTCTGCCGAAAAAATGAGGTCTTGAAAGTTCGGGTCGAACATTGTCACAAAATGAAGATGGATACTGACTACTATCGGTCTCATTTATTGCTTCTGCCTCTCACTTTCTTCTTGTCAACTTTGAGGAATGCTAGGAAAGCAGATTTGTTTTTTGTACTAGAAGTAATCACAGGTTTGCGTAGCTTTGAGTTAATGCTGTCAGTTTCTTCGATTCTAGCAGCGCTTCTTACAGCATATGCATTAAGACGATTGAAAAATAAGAATTTATTAACGGTAGTAAGCTGTGATACAATAACTTCTTCGTTACCAAGAGCTGCTCAACCCTTGACTGGAGTGAGATGATACATGATGTCGTTGGCCTATATATAGCACTTGATAATCAGAACGCAACCTAAGCCGAAAGAGATATTAACCCATATAGCAAGACTTTTCGCAGTAAGGTGCGATCGAGTAAAGTCCGCTTGCGCGAAACAAGAGACTTGAGAAGTAACTTGAGAAGCTAAGTGAATCAAGGAGAGGCCTTTGCATTTAGAAGTAA
>JAHPZR010056268.1:2500-7500 GCA_019787425.1 Platygyra sinensis | reverse complement strand
GTGTTCAATAAAGTATAAATCTAAATGAAAGGCTGATCGAACAGCTAAGGTACATTTTAATGCCCAATATTTCGGTTAGGCAGAACTAACCTTCTTCAGGGGCTACACTGGAGCTAACTAAAAATGGAAACAAACGGTTACAATATTCAAAAATGATACAAGGAAAATTTGTGACATAATTGGTTGATAAAAATAGAAAAGTAGTAAAAGTGACGGTTACAAGTTGGTTATAAAAATGTAGAAATATAAACGGATTAAATTTCGTCACGCCTGTTCATCCCAGAGGGTTCAAGTGTCTTGCCCTTGTAGAGTAAAAATGCCTCTCTAGCCTTTCGGATAGCGTCTCTATTTGAATTAAAAAGTTCAAGAGGGATCAGTTCTAAGTTGTTCAGTGAATGGCCAGGGAGAGTGAAATGATCAGAAACGGCGGTGGGTTGATCGATGTCACGTTGTGTGATGGCTTTCTCTACTGCGCGTCGGTGTTCTCCAAATCTATCGCTAAGGCGACGTTTAGTTTCCCCTATGTATTGGTTCCTGCATTTGGTGCATTGTATCATGTACACGAGGTTAGAAGAAGAGCAGGTGATGTGATGCCGTATACCTTTTTGCTCGTTAGTAGCGAAGAAAGTGTAAGACGTGGTTCCTTCTTTAATAAAACGGCACGTTTTACACCTTCTTCTGTTACAACGGAAAGATCCCGGTGCCGGGGGGGGGGGGGTGGTCTACGGTGTTTGGCCGTGACTAGTATGTCGCGTAGGTTGTTGCATCGGCGGTATGATATGAGAGGGGGAGAAGGGAACGTTGTGAAGAGCGAAGAATATTGAGGTTGCTGGTAATGACTTGACATATGTTAGGTCTGCAGTCTGCATACGAGCCAAGTGGCCCATCAGGCCAGAGCTTATCCCGGTTTCCTTAGCATGAAGCGACTGAGAGTATTTCTACTCCCCCCTGGATGGGATGCTAGTCCATCGCAGGGTTACCCCCAACATTAAATTCCCCGGTACCCATTTATACACCTGGGTGGAGAGGGGGCACTGTGAGAGTAAAGTGTCTTACCCCAAGAACACAACACAATGTCCCCGGCCAGGGCTCGAACCCGGACCACTCGATCCGGAGACGAGCGCACTAACCATGAGGCCACCGCGCCTCCCACACGTATGTTAGGTAAGGCTGGATTAAATGTTACTACAAATGGAATTCTGTTGGACTCTTTTTATAGTGGATGTTTTGAGGGCTCTACTGCGTGGAATTTGGCGTTCTCTGTCGATTTCGTCTTTAATGAAACGGTATTTGTATCCTCTCTTGATAAGATGACTTGTGAGTGCATCGGGCCGTGTGTTGAAGAACTCATCCGTTGAACAAATTCTTCTTAGTCGTAAGGCCATGCTTAAGGGATTGGATTGTTTAGTGTGAGATGGGTGGGGCAGGATGATTTAAGGAGGTACTTATGTTTGTCAGTGGGTTTAACATAGGGGTCAGTTTCCAGTCTACCGTTGAGGAGCATTACTTTGACATCAAGGAAAGAGATTTCGTTGTAAGAGAAGGAACTGGTAAACTTGATAGTAGGATACAGGCTGTTTAAGTATGTGATGAAATCATTCAACTTCTCTTCGCCATGTGTCCAAAGGAGGAATATATCATCGATGTAACGCCACCAAATCAGGGGAGAGTGTGTAGCAGTTGCTAGGGCTTTTTGTTCAAAATTGCCCATGAAGAGATTGGCGTAGGAGGGGGCCATTTTTGTTCCCATCGCAGTTCCATTGATCTGTCTGCCGGATGTTGTCCATTAAAAGTGAAAGTGTTATTTGTTAAGATCATCCGGATAAGATCAACTGACTCGTTTGTCCAGAAAATCACTGCAGGCTTGGATTCCGTCATTGTGGGGTATGTTAGTGTAGAGTGATGCTACATCAAGGGTTACAAGTAAAACACCATTGGGTAGTTGGCCGATGCTGTTAAGTTTGTTGAGGAAGTGGGTGGTGTCTTTTATGTAGGAAGGAAGTTTGGTAACTAGTGGACAACTTACAACTGATTCCTCTTGAATTTATTAATTCAAATAGAGACGCTATCCGAAAGGCTAGAGAGGCATTTTTAATCTACAAGGGCAAGACACTTGAACCCTCTGGGATGAACAGGCGTGGCGAAATGTAATCCGTTATATTGCAAATAGTTCTCTGATGTGATTGGACCATGAAAGTCGGTCATCAATAATCAAACCTAATGATTTGGAATGCTCAACCCTGCAAATTGCAATTGGTTGGCTATCTAATTGGATATCAGTCTCACTACAATTTTCTGCAAGAAACTTTTGACGAGTACTAATCACATAAACTCAGTTTTTGCGGTGTTTAGACTAAGCCTATTTGCTTTTAGCCTGCTGTAAAGATTGATAAGTTCAGAATTGGTTGCTTCAGTGTTCGAGTTCGGCAAAAATGCAACCAGGAATGTTGATGTTAGTATCGTCGGCAAACATTTTTGCGCAGGATGTATAGAGGCAGTTAGGAAGATCATTTATATATATTATTTCTAAACCATGGAACAGCGTCAAATGGAAGTGAAATTAAAGATACGCACCGGCATAATTCTTTTTCTTCAAGAGTATAATGCTTTACGTTCGCTCCGTCTGTTTCGCTATATTAACCGCAGTTTTATACCGTCTCCTACTTTGAACCGAGTGCATCAGAAGTTTTGTCGTAGAGGAATTTTTCTAAGAGAAAAGTTATCGTTTAGATTGATGGCCTGTGACTAAAATTCCAAGCGATTATTTATGGTTAGATACTGATGTGTTTGATCTGTTTGTAAATACAAGCATGCGCTGGCGGTACAATGAACGAGGAATTTTAAAACTGCATAAGGTGGAGCTGAGTAGAGTTTTGAAAATTTCGAGTTCATTGTAGCGCCAACAAGTGAGTGTATTTCCAAACAGTCTCTTTAACTTCTATAAGTTTAACGATCAACCATCTGACCATTTTACAATTTAGTCCAGACTTTATCGTTCTGTCATACGATCAAACATAACATGTAAATGCTTGAAAAGTTTCAATAAAACCATATTGGAATTGTCTCCAGATTACTTGTCTTTTTAAGGAACTAAATATCGTCCACTAAGTCGAAAATATTCGTATTATCGCTTAACTGAAATTAGTGATTTTAAATATGACCGTTAGTTTAAAACAAGTTTTAGTTTGAAATTAACAGAGCAATAATTGTTCCGGTTAGTTTAAAGTAAGATTTCACTTTGTTTTGAGAAGTAAAAGCCTACCTGTAGTTATTATACGGAAGCAATCCATATGAATAAGGTGGCCCACAACTGTGACGGCAAAGTCTTTTTACTCCCGGCAAAATCAATTTCGCCACGATAAAATACATTTCACCACGGCAAAATCATTCTCATTAACGGCAAAATGCATTTCACCACGTACGGTAAAACCATTTTGGCTAACTTGGTCACATTGGCCTGCAAAGTGCTATGGGAGTCAATCCAATAGGCGGAGGTCCTCGTGGTTGCATGACTCAACATTTATTGTTCAAACTGTGGAAATAGTGTGCTTGCAACAGCACACTTCCGCATGCAGTGTGGATAAGGTAAGCCCTAGTTGGTTGATGGATGTATTTAAATACACAATGCATTTGCCGTTCTGACGAAGCTTCCGAGTCTCATTACAATGGCCAATTCATATTATCAACCCAGTTGATAACCCAGTTGATAAAACCAAAAAAAAAAAACAACAACAACAACAACAGATAAGTTTGATTTTGAGTCATTTAATAGTTAGTTTAGCAAAAAAAAAAGATCAAAGTGGCTATGAGTCACTCAACTTGGAAAATGGATCGTTTCTAAACAGTGACAATTTTGATGCCACCGACTTCGGGTTTTTATCCGAAGGTTAGTTAACGTTAAAGCCCACTGGCGGAGGGTGTAATTTGCAGGTTGCAGGTTGCAGGTTGCAGGTTGCAGGTTGCAGGTTGCAGGTTGCAGGTTGCAGGTTGCAGTTTGCAGGTTGCAGGTTGCAGGTTGCAGGTTGCAGGTTGCAGGTTGCAGGTTGCAGGTCAAATATAGATAATTCCAATGAATATCAATAAATAAATAAATAGATAAATACATAGACAAATAATAGATACCGGAAAATGTTAAAATTCCCGTTTTTTTTTTTTGGCAAGACTGTCTTGTAGTAAGTAGTTAATTATCAACCCTCCAGTAATGTTTATGTTGATGTTGTGAAGTTAATCAGCAAAATTTAGATAACTTAAAGCTAATTATTTTCAAAATCAACAAGGTTACAACAGCAACAATTAATATCATGAACTTGAATCTTTAGTTGCCGAATATTTCAAGGTTAAATTTGTAAGAAGTCCAAGTTCTAAGGCAATCAAAGTAGTGTCGATTGTTTTAAAAGTAATAAGAATGTCTACAATGTATAAAACCTTGATAATAGAGTTCACGTTAAGGGCCATAGCTAGCAACCTGCAAACCAATGAAAAAATCAAACGGGAGATGATAACTCTGCTTGCTTAACAATTAGGTCAACACTATTTTCGGAACTATGTGGAACTATCTTTGTGTGAGCATGGAACGTTACTCACAGGATGATTCGTAAATCCCACGTTAATAAACAGAACTTTGTTTCGCGCTTCAAATGATTAACTACAACAAAGTCACCACGGTGATTGGCGTAAACAGAGTTAATTGAAGCGAAACCAATGAGATGTTTAACCAAGCGATGTGTACCAAAGCAAAGCGAAGCGGTTTCGAAAACTAAGATGTAAATAATGGAGTAAAACTAAACTGAATTAGACTATGTACAAAACTATTGTAAACTTCGGAAAACAGAAATTGAACTGCACAAATCCGGCATGAAAGGCTATAAAATAGTTACATCCACAAGGAAAAACTACTTACTTCTTTGTCCGCATAAGTGATTTTGCAGCGTTAATCGTCGACCTCTATTCTTGATCTAAATACGATGAAACATTGACTGGAACTGAATAATCTTCCTGAC
>JAHPZR010056267.1:37500-58877 GCA_019787425.1 Platygyra sinensis | reverse complement strand
GAAAGGGGGGAGGTTGGATGGGTAAATAATTATGAGGGTCAAGGTGCAAGAACAATATCTAATCTCCGAGAAGTTGTCACTCCTGTAATCGCTTAAAATTTAGCTTACCTTCAGCTGTTCCATAACTGGTCTCTTTTAGCGTCCTGTCTATACACAAGAATGGAAAACAAGCGGAGCAGTTAAAATTTATTGATTACTTGAAAAAGGATTTTAGTTAACTTTGAAATTCCAACAGAGGAAAGGGGCTATTGATCAATCTAGCAATCAGGCACTCATTTAGCAAATTAATTAACTGAATAGCCCTCAATTGAATCATGTAATCGATCAAATAGTGTTCAGTTGTAAACTGAACGTTCAATGCCGGACATTATCCGTAATCTCACAGGAAGTTGATTGCAACGACTTTTACGGCACACCTTTGGTTATTTTTGCTTGATTGCGCCAGAAAACCAACAATGGCTGTGGTCAATATAGCAGTTTTTAATTTAAATGATATCAGATGGCATTTTTCAGTGAATATACACTGAAACGTAAACTGGTCGATGCTAGATATTTTCTGTGCCAGATTTGACTGGTCATCATTTCATCTGCTTTTACTGACTTTTCAGAAATATCGATGCTTAAAACAGTAAAACTATTTATTTAAACTAATTATTCATTTGATCAGTTCTTGTAGGAGTTATCTTTTCTCAAGTAATCCGGAACATTCCCAGCACGTGGCAGCGCCTGTGTCAGGTTATATACCAGTCAATTCCAAAACCGCCCATCCCCCCCGGGGAATACCCGGGCATTTGACTCGCAGAACGTAAGAATTTGACCCAAAATGAGGCCCACCCGGTGGGGCATTGGACTTTCGTGTCAAAACGTCTGTCAGCGGTCGGAAGCAAAAGGATTTCGTAATTCTTTGATTCAGCACATGAGCCGCGTTCACGGGTCATTGCTCTTGTCGATTCCACGTGGGTTTTTCTGTTGTTGCCGTTTTATATTGTTATATCGTGGAATATGCCTTTTGTTTAAAGTGTGGAGCGAAGACAAGCTGAAAAAGAAATTCGTTGTGGCTGAATATTTTGCAGAACTTGTTTTCACAGTTGCTTAAACATGCCTAGAGGGTGGGGAATTTGACCCTCTTTGAAGCTCTAATGGGTGGGGCATTTGACCGTCTAAACTGGCAACATAGCGGGGAATTTGACCTAAATTTTTCAAAAAATTCAAATGCCCCGGGGTTTGCCAGGGGGGGGGGGATGGGCGGTTTTGGAATTGACCGGTATATTACAATAGAGATATTTTAGCTTTGTAAAAATGAATACTTTTCCATGGTTTGGAATTAAATCTTAACCATTTGATAAAAAAAAGTTCGAAAAATCGGTGTGTTCTTAAGATGATGACCCTCTCCTTAAGCTTGAAATTTTTGAAAATCCCTTCAAGTTGCACTCGTCTGAAGGCTCGTGCAATACATTGTATTCAGAAAATTATTGCCCGTTAGGTCGACATTCAATTGCACTCGCATTCATGTATTCAAAAGCACTGATTTACTAGCTATTTATATGAAACTTTTATCTCCGTGACATTTGCACTGAGGGCGGTAAGGCAGAAATAAAACCTTTCGGGGCATATACTACATGCCAGGACATATTAAATCTCCTTCCCCTTCAACCTTTAAATGCTAACCGAAAGCAAACAGCGGTAATTAAACTAAATATTCATCGCAAGCACATACGTTGCGGTTCCACTAGACCGTTTGCCCACGGGAAAGTGAGACTTTACCCATGGGAAGTCTGTGTTTTGTGTGTGACCTCTATTCCCACAGTGAAACTGCCCATGGGGAATCACTATGGATACATCAAAAAGAACAAAAGAATTACCGATGATGTTTCCCGAACCAAGTCGTGGGGTTTTAGGTTTTGCTAACCGCAAGAGTAGTTCAACCAATCGGGTGAAAGAAAAAGTAAATCCGGAAACCGCAGCACATGCTGGGCATTTGTGGTGTTGCGCTGAAAATGCGGCACCAGCATATCATGGCACGTAACAAATTCAATACAGTACGAATCAAACATGGTCAGCTGTCGAGGTTCACAGTGAGTATATTTTACTTGTCTTTGCTCTAAATACCCATTAATTCTCCATGATGAATTAAATTTCTACCAAATACTGCCTGGTCAAGAGTTGACGTTGGGTAGTTATTTGAACCCAAACCGATCCGAACCCAAGGCAATTACCCACAGAGTTACCTCGGGCAGACGGCGAGTGTTTTAGTGTATAAATGCTAACCGCAAGCAAATGGTACAACAAAAATGCTAAACGCAAGCAAACAGCGGTAAATAAAAGCTAACGTGCAACTGCACCTAGTAAATAAATGCTAATCGCAAGCCAACACGGTATACATGCTAAACGCTAACCGCAAGCGAACGGCAGCAAAAAGAAGTTAAGCTATATATGTGTCAGTATCATGAACTTTATTCTCCTTTCTGCCGTGATAAGTCAGTTTACCAATCGTCGTTGCCGGCGTATTTTATCCTGATCCAGATTATCAATTTAGAGGAACGCACCTCTGCGGAAGATGAGAAACCGATGGATCCGTGGCCAGAGCGGATACATCGACGTTCCTTTAATTTTACCATGATCTGAGTGATCCAGATCCAGATCATCCCATAGTAAAGCACACTTTGCTTACAAACAGTGTAACTAGCAGATTAGATTTAGCTTTTAGTGTTGCATGCGGAACCATTCTAACACAGAGCCGAGGCTTAATTTAAGTTAAGGGAACCGGAGACAAGACAAAGATTTATCATTTATTCATCCAGCAGCGGCAATTTGCGTATACCATGTACGTGTGTTAATTATCGCTGGTACACACACTATTTTACCAACGAGGGGAATGGGCCGATCTTTGTTACTAGGTAATGGGTTTATTTCCTTGAGATTGCGTGGAAAGGGCAGTCGACTGAAGTCACAATTAAAGTGCTGTTATGCCAAACAGAACAATGCAAGCGAAGTTTACAACGACTCTAAATACGGCAGAAATTCTTTTTTTAAAGTGAATATGACTTGCAAAGTGAATATGACTTGCAATAAGAAAAACTAACTTACCTGCGTTCTCGGAGATGACTGTGTGTATGTTCCTTTACTCTTCAGCACTTATCGCGCAGAATGCCATTGTCTTTCGAGACATGTAATTGCGAATCTCAAATTATGGACGCGCGGCATAATGATTTGCACGTCTGGAACTAGGCAGCTGTGATTGGTCAACAAATTGCTTTGGGAATACTCGAGCCTTTTTGCAGATTTCAGCTGCTGTCAATCCAACAGTAAAATGCGTAAAGTAACTCCCAAGGCGCAATAAGTTAACAATAGCGCCTTAATTAAAAGCGTACCGCACTCTTCTCAAAGCGTTTAGCAAGCCATAGCTTTATTTGACTTTATATGCTAACGAACACCCGTTGGTAAATTACTTCATGGAAAGCGCGAGAGTACGGGATTGGTGAAGTATCTGAAGATCGAGGAACGAGTGAGATTTCTGATACAAAACCAACGAGTGTGAAAATCCCGTACAAAGCGCTTTCCATGCTGTAATTTGTTTATTTTATACATGAGATTTTTTTAATTACCCAGCTTTAATTGCTTCTCTAAATAATTACAAAACTCCTGTATTAAATTCGCTTCAAAAATTTAGCTTTTACTAAAACCGACATGCAAAAATATCACCAATCAAAAATCATAACTGGTGCAAAGGATACCAAACATTTCAATTCTGAATTTAATATGAAACTGCTCGTTTGAAAATAACGAAAGAAGCAAGTCCAAAATTGGTAAGCCAATAAAGTTTAGTTTGTCACTGCGGAGGGCTGTCTTCGTAGGACGATTCAAACATACGCTTGATGCGTTTGAAGCTTCGTGTAGACTCTGTTGAATGATCGGTGAAAGTTGGTGACTTGTTTACAGTGTTTATGGTTATGTAGAACTGTCCGCCGTGATACACTGCTCCACTGAATGGACCTGCTGCAGGAAAACTAGAACTTTTCATGAACGACGATTCGCAGCACTCAGTGGCCACTCCACTTCGTAAACTCGACACTGGCCTTTTTTTCTGTAGATGTACTTGTAGTATTTCCACTCAGAATCAAAGACATGTTTTTCTTTTGCTCGTTTGAGACGGTACTGTAATTGTCGACGCTTTGTTCGGTTCTGTGACCAGATAATTGTATTATATAAGTTGGTGGAATGATGTTGTCGTGAAGTTTTTGTATCATAGTTTCTCGTGCGCTTTGGTTGGTAAGTCTTCGCTTCTCATCAAAGCCTGCTTTGTCTGCCGCAGTTTTCATTAAACTATTTACCTTGTTGACTTCAATTGCACTGGCCTTGAGTCATGGTTTTTCTGTAGGGTGCTTAATTTAGTACAATTAATACCAAGATAAAACGGTGAATCGGCTATCCTTCATCGAGCATGGTCTTTTTTCAGAGTAAACTTTGTAAACAAAACTGGATCTCTGTCTGGCGAACCGCTTGCGAAGCTGAAAGCTTTAGGTTTAACTGCTCTGACATTCCGAGGCTCGGCTCCGGTTTTTGTTTTTGTCTGTCTCTCTGAATATTCTAGATATTTAGCTCAGTCCATTCACATCACCTAGCTCTTGATAAGTTTGAACTATGAACAACTCGAGTGCACCGGAAATATTATCTTGTTTAACCTGCCCAACAAAGCTACCCGCGATGACCGCGAAAACACGATTCGCCTAAACAGTCGTTTGTGATTGGACGAAGAAACTTTTTTCACGTGTGAGAAACTCGTTTGGACTCCGGCTCTGATTGGTCGAAGTAAAATCCACAGCAAAATTACAAAATTACACAGCAAAATTGGATGCGAATATCTCAGTATATATAAAATAAAAACGTTTTCTGAATTATCGAAATAGTTTCACGTACAACAGGTGGTTTGAAAAGCTCAACCTGTGATAAGGGTTTTTTTTTTAGCCTGATTCTCAGACGGCCCAGGCCGTTCGCGGCTTTTGTCGCGCGCTCTCTCCCTTCCCAGTCTAATGGATTTGGTTCAAAGCCGTGTTCTTAACGTCATCGCGCCTTGTGAATTTTATCCAATCAGAGCAAACGTTACACTTCCTCAGAAGTGTGGAATGCGAGGAATGTGACTGTGCAAGCAAATACAAATCCAAGATGGCGGAAAATGTGGACGCCTGCATAGCTAGAGAAAGCTTGTCGCGTTTTCGGCGTTACTAAGCTATTTTCAGAACAAGAAAAGGCATTGAAAGCTTTCAACGACAAAAATGATGTTTTGCTAAATCTGCCAGCGAGGTTTGGAAAGTCATTAGTGTTCCAGATGGCTCCGCTCGTTCACGCGGGGCTTTCAACTTATGATGATGGTTTTGCTGCAAATCCCATCGTGATAGTGATTTCCCATTACTTAGCCTCATGGAAGATCAAACCAATTTTTGCTGGTTCAGGGAATCTCGGCTGGGTTGATTGGAGAAGACAAGGCTGCCAACGCGAGGGTCGATAACGGAGAGTGTTGTGTAGTGTCTACTTCACCTGAATCTCTGTAGGGAAATGATCGGTGGTGGAGTATGTTATCTTCGGACATTTACAAGAATAATTTAATAGGAATTGTTGTGTATGAAGCACACTGTATTAGCCATTGGTGAGTGTTATTTTTTGTCGTTGAAGAGGCCTTTTTGGCCTGCCTAAGCATAGTTAGTGGAGGAGACTGGTTATGAAAGCCGGCGAACTTCAAAGTGTTAAACAAAAGAACGCTCTTTTAGGTCGAAGTTACTTGTCACGTGACGGCGAAGGTGCAGACGAACTTTTCGTATGGGGAGACGATTTTGAGACCATTTTAGAAATTCTGGAAGAAGACGACGAAATAGAGGAGCAGTTTACATCAACAGTTACTGAGGTAAGTTTAATTTGTACTAATTTGGGATCGTGACTCCGTTTTACAGTCGTAAACAAGCTTCGCTGTTATAAAGTGAAGACGAAGTGCCCCATTTAAGTTTTGATTTTCTTTATTATTCATAGGCCCAAAAGCAAGAAGTTGTGTGTCAGCATTGTGGCAAAAAGTACAAGACACGAGGTGGTTACGAGAGACACAGAGTTGCTAAACACATGCAGTCGTTCTGGAAGTGAAGCATCTCTACGGCCGTTTAGCTCTAGTCTTGAAGAAATCGTGCCCGGTGCAATTCGTAATATAAACGCATCCGAAGTCTTTGCAGAAAGTTTGAGGAGTGAACTAAATAACTACAAATATCAGCCGCTCCTGGAAGGCACTGATGAGTTCTGTGTATTAAAGACATTGTATGATGACTCACCGTCCGACTCCCGCATTTTATTTATCTCGGTGCTCATGCGTGCATGATTGGGTCTTGGGAAGAATGGATTCCTGAGGGTGTAGTCGGACGGTGAGTTTTATCTTTGAGCAATCTGGATCTCCCTTCCCTTCACGGGGACTTATTGTGCTCGTCACCAGGGGCCCCAAGCTCAGCGCCATTTTGCACTGTCCCAATGGCAATCTTAAAGGTCTCGAGCCGCTATTTTAGCAGCTTAAAGTACAAGTTCTACAGAGCCTGGTGGCTTTGCGTTGCTAGCTGGAGATGCTTCAGTAGACTCATGGCTTAGAGTCCACTGAAGCATCTCCAGCTAGCAACGTAAAGCCACCATTTTTATATTCCACGAGCCTGGCGTGTTTATTCAGCGGCTGGATTCGATTTTCGCGAAAAAAAAACGTCTTTGTTTTGGGTCGATCGGAGTCCGAGTTTGTCTTCAGCCTCCTAAAAATGTGAAGAAGACTATTTTCCCCAAAAACTTCGTGTACGTATTAAAGACCACAAGAACTCGCCACATGGTAAGTTTTATCGATTTTTATTTCCATTTTCTAGCAAATTTCCATATGGTCTCTATAACTTACCCGTGTTATGTCACGTGTCACACACAGTGAGCCTGGGTTACCTATAGTTTTTATGTCATTTAGGACGTATTGTAGCGGGAAAGTCAAAATGAGCTACTAGATTAGAGTATTTTGCCAAAGACTAATGGTCTTAAAAACTCTTCTGTTTTAAAAAAGCAACTGAAGTCGACACAATAGACTGTTCACTTGCGAAAACCTTTCATCGAGTATTCACGGCCGTTGACCAAGACGGCACCAGGTCTAGCCTGCGAACAGGCTCCCGGTTCGGCAGGGTTTAGGGCGATATAGCCGAGTGTAGTCTAGGGCGAGCAGGACGAGCCGAGAGCGGTCTGGTGAGGAGGGAGTCCGCATGGGGAGCCTGTAGACATTCCATTGATGCCGCCGTTCCATGATACCAGCTCCTGGTATCTAGATCTGATTGGTTGAATCGATGGCTGTTGACAGCTCTGAGACAAATAATTGACGGATCTTGACAACTGCTTGTAAATTAGCATAATTCTTGCCGAGACAGTAGGCAACAACGGCTTCCGCGTGCAGTTCACTGACGACGAATTTGAAGCAGCTTTGGGCTGGTGCACGATATACCAAGTGAATAGCAAGTCTCGAGTTACGTCACAAAGAACACAACAATGATTCCTATCCCTTACACAATAACACAATAAACTTCACACAAAAGAACGAGACAATAGTGCATATATTGACTTGGTATATCGAGCATCACCCCAGCTTTGAGCAATTCTTTGCAACATTTTCGTTATATCTCTGGTTTGAAACGTGATCAGAAGCTATGACTGGAAACTGTGGCGTAGAAGTGCGATGTTTTCGGTATTCTACCGACTGGTTTCGGGAAGAGCCTAATTTTTCAATTGCTGCCGCGTCTATGATGGTAAATAAAATAGACAGGCCAAACACGACTCCTACGGTTTGTGCCATTTGTAGATTTGCCGTTTATTTTTCGGTCTTTTGACCCTTTTGTCGCTTCACTCTTTATGAAAGGCATTTCGTGTTGTGTTATAAGGAGAAAACTACAGCCGTTAGATCATGCTAGGCGGCAAATTTTAAGAAGTCATAGGTCTGCATGATTTCCGCTGTTATCTGCGTGTTGCTTCTTTGAATAATTTGCCATGTGTTAGTGTATTGTTTTGGCTCATTTCTATTGCAAGATTTGTTTTTAAGTCTCCAAGCATTTGCTTTTAAGGGATAAAATACAATATATGACATTTACTGTGAACGTGTTGCTTACTCGCATTCTATAAATATTGTGACGCCAGGCCCGGCTTAGCCTGAATTTCAGCCGTCTCCTCCTCTCGCTAAAATCTCGGGAGAGACACGTCTGAAGGCAATGGGCGATAATGCTGTCCGGTGACGTCACTACCCGAAAACCTGGTAGTAGTTCTGATTGGTTGCTGTGTTAATTTATTTGCCCGACGCGAATAATTTGAATAATTTTATTGCCAAACTTTGCGCGTTCACTGAAGATGGCAGAAGAAAATCGCGAGCTAAAGCCACAAGAGTTAAAGCTGTTTCTGGTGTATGCTCGACATTTGGAGTTCAAAACCTCTATCCCAACAGGAAAAGGCAGTTGCAGAATTTCTTAGCGGAAGCGATGTATTCGTAAACTTGCCTACGGGATATGGGAAGTCCTTAATATATCATAGCAAGAGCCATAATCATGATTATGGCTCCTGATCATAGTCATCATATGGCTCCACTAGTCAGTGGCGATTGAACTTTCAAAGCAGCACAGCCATTTTCCAAACGAAAGTTAGTCGTATGCAAAATTTACCTGAAAAAAAGTCTGAAAACTTGCAGCAGTTCACTCGTAAAAATTATCATTTTACTTTCGATATGTACGGCTAGCACACTAAATACACTGGTTTTAAACACTCCTTGAAATCCATAAATGAAGACGTTTGTTGGGTTTTTCAACGGCCATTCTCATGCATGAATGACTCCGAGAGCAAGCAAATCTGCACGCGAGCAAACAAATTATTCTGCACGTATTTTCTTGGGGCTACGGGCTGAACATATACTTAAACCTATAAAACTTATAACCTATTACCACAAAATTAGCACAAAGTTTCATTAGAAGTTTTTTTCAGTCCGTAGGCCCACGAATACGTAAAGAAATAATTTAGTTCGCCGCGTTGTAGATTTGCTTGCTCTCCAACTCGGGGTCATTCATGCATGCGAATGGCCGTTGAGAAACCGAATTACAATCCGCCCGTCTTCAGTTACAAATTTCAAGGAATATTTAATTCCAGTGTATTTAGTGAACTAACCGAGCATTCTGAAAGTAAAATGATAATTTTTACGAGTGGACCGCTGCAAAGTTTAAGACTTTTTTTGTAAATTTTGCATACGGTCGATAAGGAGGCGGAGATGATTGACGTCACCAAAACTTAACGGTTTTGTCTAGACTTGTTTTTGCGCTGAAGGTCGTGTGTGAAATTTCATAAATTACCACATTTCACTCGTGACGTCACCGGACAGCATTATCGCCCAGTGCTTTCAGACGTCTCTCTCCCGAGACTTAGCGAGAGGAGGAGACGGCTGAAATTCAGGCTAGGCCCGGCTATGATTAGAACTGTTTGCAAGTACAGTAGTAGGTAGATTCTTATCACGGGTGTCATATATTTGCACTTCTAGTTTTCCTTCGGAGACGTAGCTTTACTTCGAGAAAGCTATAGGCTTGTCTAAAGAAATTCTAATGTTTCCTGCAGCTATCTGATCGAGCTTATGTTCCTGGAGCTCGATGTACAGGTTGATTTATCACTTTGATTGTTCTAGTACCACAGGATTTAAATTTATATATGTTATTTACCGGGCGGGAGGTCCGTATGGGAAAAAACTGTGCCCGAGGTCTTGAGTACGGCCCGAGGCCGAAGGCCGAGGGCCGTACTCAAGACCAAGGGCACAGTTTTTCCCATACGGACCGACCTAGCCCGGTAAATAACATGTTTATTTTTTTCCTGCAGTGAATTGGTTTTACAGAGTACTAATGGGTTTGTTTACGCAACTCTAATTGTCATTGAATCGGCTTGCGCGCCGTCTACTAACGATTTGTAAAAAATCTTGGCAACGAGCGAATAATTCAGATAGTAGGCCAAGAAAGATGTATTAAAGAACATATAGTTTCCGAACTACTTTATGTTAGTTGCATTTATTTAACCAGTTAAGTTTTCCAAAATTGTTTTTCCGGTGTGAAATTTCGTGCGAAGTTTGAAGTTTTACTACAAAAACAATGTCTGTCAGTCGTCACTTTTAAAATCACTTGACTGAAATCAGACTTTTCTACCATAAATTGAATAGCAGAAAGCGAGGAAATTCATTAAGTGTATTCTACAGAAATTCTCCTGAATACAGCAACGATCAAAAACGTAAACTTGACTGAATTTGACTCAAATTCTACGGCGAGGGAAACACAGGATTAAGCGCCATTACAGCGCCAAGCTACAAACAACCAAGCAAACTTTCACAACTTCAAAACACTCAACTCAGTTTACTTACAGTGACTTTCCTTGCCATTTCAAAGAGAACAGAGATAAACTTGTGGTGACTAATCGTCGATGGATGTGTAAAAAAGGCAAAAGATTGCCGATTACCGCTAACTTTTAGGAGCGAAATTTAGGCAGTAGGGCAGGCAGCGGGAAAAAATCCGGCCCGTGGGCCGTATCGTAAAAAGCTGGACCGGTCACGTGTGTAAGATTAGCCAATCAAATTCGAGGATTTAGGCATCCGGCCCGCTCAGATGCTTGAGAAAAAAATAAAATTCATTACGCGCAAGTCTGTCGACTGTGTTGCGTGTTGTATATGCCATTGTTCGGCTCAGTTCTGATTGTAGACCTCTTAAAACTTGCCGCCTAGAACGATCTAACGGCTCTAGTTTTTCTCCTTTTCTCGTAGGATTCGTGTTTGGCCTGTCTACTTTATTTACCATCATTACGGTAGATTGTTATAAAAAGCCGATTCATCAGCGTGGGGAAACCCATTAAATTTGAGAGGTTTAATTATATCCTTGACAGTATATGTAACAGGCTAATCACCAAGGGGCGGAACAGCACATTGAAAACAATGTCTACAGGCTCCCCCGCGTCCCACTCGCTTCGCTCGCGGAGTCACGACACACCGACTCCCACTCGCTCAACGAATTTTTTTTCCGAACTCGCTGGGAGCCTGTTCGCAGGCTACACCAGGTCCACGATTCCAGGTCACGATTTTTTTTTTCAACTGATGTTCACTGAAACGCTCCTCCGTTAAACTGACGAGACTGCTTGTTAGATGTTTAAATGCTCATCGAAAATCGTTTTACGTTAACTTTATAATACCGTTCGAACGACTTTTACTGTTATTGACATTCTGAAAGCTCATCCACAGTCACGCTGTAACTCCGCGCTGATTGGATGATGCTAAAAAATGTATCCAATCAGGGTGGAGCAAACAGCGTGACTGTTGCTCCTTGGCATACGAAATGCCGGCTGCGGATGCTTCGAAAGCTGCATTTCTCGAAAATTATTTAGGGGGAGCACTTGGATTTCAAATGGATCTTCGATTGAATGCCACGAGAAGAAGCATCAACCATTCAGTTTATCTGGTGTTCGATTTGGAAGCCGGGCGATTCAAATTTCTGGGTGAAAATCTGCTTGGCTTTAGAGGGGTCGAGCTTTCCTCCCTTTGACTCTTTCTCATAACGTGTAGTAAGAGTCAACGCAAAACCCACCAAACCGCTAAAATCCGCCATTTTGAGCCGCAAAAGTTTTGTAACGAGCAAACAGTCTAATAATATCAAATACTTCGGAAAGCTTGAGAATAAAAAAGGACAAAACGTACGCAGAATTACGCAGCATGCAAATGCGAGTGTCTTTAATCCCGCCTGTAAACAAAAACGTATTCACGTTTGCATTCGCAAATGTCCGAAATTTTTGCCACTAAACTTAGGAGAAGTTTCACATGCTTTATATCTTTTGATCTTTCCGCAACTCTAAGTAAATCAGTACCGAATCATGCGGCAAAATAACATTTTTATAAAAAAATATTACGACATGCAGTGCTGTCGCGCATTCGCCAGCATGTGGATAGTGAACGCAAACTAGGACGTTTCAAAGTTCCAGGAACTGCTTCAAATATTCTGAGAAACAAATCGAAAATGGGGCTCTCCACAAGAAACAGCTAGGACAGCAACAGGATTTTCTGTTCCACATCGATATCACTTTGATTGTCGAAGTTCTTCCAAATCGAAAGAACCTCGATTTCGATTACCTGAAGTCGAGGCAAATGCGGTGATAAATCGTATACATCCAAAAACTCACAAATGTGCCTGGCTTCTGACCAGGCTGGTCGCGAACGCGAATGGAATATTCATGAGTCAATATTTTCGTACAAGTAACAAGCAGAACTACTGCATTTTCAAGATCAGTTTGATAAACTTTATCTAGGATCAACGGCTTAGAAAAATGTTTAGAATAAAAGCTTAATACCGGCCTAGTGTACCTGAGCGTTCAGAATGCTGTATAGAATGAAAAATTAGCAAGAAGCCGTCGATGTTGCGCCGTTTTCGACCATTTTCTTTATTGAATGTGAGGAGTGATTATCGCAATCATTGAGTTCAATTTATTGAGTTCATGAAAATATGAACTCAATAAATTGACCTCGCTCCCAATGTGTGGCTTCATAGCTCAGTTGGTAGAGCATCGCACCGGTATCACGGAGGTCACGGGTTCGAATCCCGTTGAAGCCCTGATTTTTTTCAGGTTTCTTCTTTCCAATTGCTTAAATTGGAAAATTTACTGCGATGATTACTCTTCACATTCATCTACTACCGCAGTACAAATATGAATTATTTCATATGTATTTCACATTTTCTTTATTGTTTTACTCCTTTTAACTCGTAAGATTTCAAATTTAGCGCTTCAAGCGATGGGAAAGGTCCCGGATGTGTCGCGGAATTTTGCGCAATGTTTGCTCCCCTCGCGTGCCCGGCTACAAAAGATCTCAAAACAAAACATGAAATTTAAGTCTTTATATTGTCATAATTAAGTCACGAAAATTCCACGTGACAACAGTCACGAAATGAAATATAGCTTCGTTCCTGATACCCAGTAATAAATGGTGCAACTTTTGAGTCCTATCAGGAGCCATAACCAGGGATTATGGCTCCTGGGGCCCGTTTCTCGAAAGACCCGGGCCCGGAATCAGATTTTGATATCAAAGTCTCAAGAAAAGTAGGGCGTGTTCTGACCTCTGATGTTTGTTTGTTTGTTTCTTTAGCTGATAACTTTACCGTACAATTTTCAAACCTTTTGAAACTCCCTCTAGAATGGAAAACAAAACAGCTTAACGTGCCCGGTAGTTACCGGAAGCTTCGAGAAACGGGCCCATGTTAGATCTGGTTTTTTTGTGTCTACGTGGTGGCACTGATTTAATTTTTTGAATGCTCAATTTATGCAAGAACAAGGGAAGTCGATCAGTTTAAGCTTACTGAGAAGCTAATACTGAGAAGCATAGCATTCTATCCGCTATTCAGAATTTAAATTCTTCGTCAGTTTAGGCAAGTCATGCGGAAAACATCTGATAACGGACGATTGCATAATATGTTCAGATTTTAAAAAGACGTAACCTGCAGTGCAGGCGTATTTCGGACGCGCGAGTGTACATTTTCGTATTAGGCCGCCATCTTGGATTTGGTAACTGTGGAGGATTGGGGCGAGGAAATATTTCCCGAGGGAGGAGGCGTTAAGTTTAGAAAATGGGCCAGGGGGACGGGGAGGTTATTTTCGCCCCACCCCCCTCCCGACATCCCCTCTGCACCAATCCTCCTCTACCGGTCAAGCATCCAAGATGACGGCAACGAAAACCCGATATATTATTTAGTGTCCCGCTCCAAAATAACGCCTGCACTGCAGGCTAAAAAAAAACGTTATTCATATTTAACCAGTTAAACAAGCAGCGCTGGCTTAGAATTTTATCCCAGGTTTTTATCGGGCGTGTGATATAGCTAGATATTATATTAAAAAAGGAATCCCGCCAATTTCTAGTCTGACAAAAGACCAGACATGAATAGATCACTTTCTCTCGCAGAGGCAACTCCACGCAGTAAAAAACTGAGAACATTCAGTGGATAAAGTCGATAAATTGTGATGTTAATTATAGGAGATAAATAAAGTAGGCACTTTTTCAAGTTTTAGATCTGCACGTTTCCCCAAACTTCAAATATTGGTCGAAATATTTTGCACAAATTTACAGAACCGTCATGCTGGTGTGCCTCAGTGGTACACCAACATGGCAGCCAGAAAATAGTGTAAACATCTGGAACTCAAGGACGTTCGCGCCCAAAATTTCCCACATCCAGATTTTTTTAAAACTTTGACTGCTGGCCGGATTCATTACTATCGGCATATATTTAAGTTGAAGAATCATATCTAAGTTATGTGTATCTAACACAGCATATGTAGGCTATTTGATAAATCTTTGCATTAAATCAGGTAGAACTAGCCTTAAAAAATGCAACTTCTAAGTCACGCACACTTGTATCCATGCAACAATTCGACCCTATTTGAATAGTATATGAGAAATATTTAAAACTTCCCACGTACAGACTTTTTTGTTTGTTTTTTAGTATAATGGAAAGGATCAAAAAGGAAGTGATCTGCCGAGAAAAAAGTGGGCGTCACCAAGCATAAAACAACAAAAAATCGCATACCAAGTTAACGCAAAAATCATCAGCTCTATATTTGTTGAGTTTCGACTCGGTACGCGCGCATGACGTGCCCAAGAACACAACACAATGTCCCCGGCCAGGGCTCGAACCCGGAGCGCTCTCTCCAGAGTCGAGCGCTCTAACTATGAGGCCACCGCGCCTCCCACGTGCACTAGAGACGCGCAGTAGCAATGGGCGCGAACGTCTTCAATTTTGACTGTCTAGGTGACTAAATCGCCATAACTCATAAATTCAAAATGTGCTTGTTTTCACACGAAGCGAGCTATTGAGCTGAAAAGTTTTAAACACTTATAAATTTACCGCCTCTTTTGCCTGATGAGAATAAAAACTTGCCGGCTTCAGTTTTAAATTTAGAAAATGATAATGTTAAGTACATATCAAGAATAGAGCTAGGCATGTAAAGGTTTTGATGTCAGCTGAAATCAGGTTCCAAAGAAACAAATAATTATAACAAAAAATACTCTTGAAATGTAGAGGCTCTCTTGGCCAGAGATAATGGAACACCGCAGCTTAGTATTTAAGATGATTCCATTCAATAGACCATTTTACAGTTGTCGGCTTAGTGACCTGGTCTATGAATGGCAGCGAGGCTGGAGGTGACATAACTACTTTTATTGTGCAGATCAAGTTGTTTTTATGCTTACTAATTGGCATTTACAAGACAAAAGCTGAGAGGTCTGTATCAAAGCAAGGTCAACTCCAGCCTCGCTTGCACTTATGGCCAGGTAGCTAAGAACACAACTGTAAAATGGCCTATTACATAACGCATTCTAGCCTCCTACGCAGACGTTCTTAGGCTTGTCACGCGTTCCTCCCCACGAACGTCTGCTCAACGGACCGGTCACATCCGTTCGTTGACAGTTAGCCAATCATAGCTTCTCTGCCAATCTGTGCAAAGCTGGACTTTGACCGACTTTGACCCAACGCTTCAACACAGGGAAATTTGTGCCGCAAAATGTTCAAAATTTTCACTTACATACGAGTTCCACCGGCAACTGCAGACGTACATGTTATTTTAGAAGTACCGGCAACTAATACTATCCACATTGAGGACCGGTACGGTCTTGCCAGAGCTAAGTCAAACGATGGGATATACAACACGCAAAACAGTCAACTGATTCGCACGTAAACAGCTACATTTTAATTTTGGGGTGCCAGAAGGGACAAAAGGAGCAATAAACCTATTCATCGAACTCGAGAAACACAAGCTCAACCAAATTGATGGAAGAAACATAAGAGCCTCACTACAGAAAGGTGAGCTTTCTCGAAGTAAAGCACGACGTCTTCGAAGAATAAACCGGACGTGGGTAAATATCATTTGCGTGATAAGAAGCAACACACGCTCTACTTACAAATAGTTCTAGTGAAACAACCGGGCCCAGCGCCACAATATTAAATGCAGGTAAGCAACATTTCACGGAAAAATTCTTATTTCCATATTTTGCTCCTCGAAAGCAAATATCGTGCAACATAAATGAGCTTAAACAATGCATGAGCACATGCCAAACAGCCTGACAAACAACAGAGATGTCAACATTAACAGAACAGGATTGGTTCTTTTAAAACAAAGGCTAACCGCCAGTGAACGGAAGTGCCCTGTCCGTTGAGCAGACGTTCGTGGGGAGGAACGCGTGACAAGCCTAAGAACGTCTGCGTGGGAGGCTAAACGCATTCTTGCTGCGCATAATATCTCGAGTTATATTACGCAAGCCCTCTTGAGCTCGTCGTGATAGGTTACCGTAAAATCCCACGTTAAAGCTCCCCTGGTTTTAAGTTCCACCAGATATAAGCCCTTCTATTTGCTAACAAAGATATTATTCCGGAAATAATTAATAGCTCTAATGGTATGTTAGCCCTTAGTTCGTTTCTCAAAAACGTTTTATCTCGTCGTTCCAAAATATATTTTTATTCTGCTTCAATGCCGCACCCCTCCCCCGGATATAAGCTCCCCCGTTATAAACACACCCAAAAACCTTATGAAGTTATTATAAGTCCAGGGCTATAAAGTGGGATTTCACGGTTTGTGGGCTTGTACTGAAACTAAGAACACCGGAACGGAACGGAATACTTTAATGCGTGGTTCAATTCCACTTGTTACCATCCCATTCTAGCAATGCCCCAGGATTTGTCATGTTTTTCTTATTCGGTTGTTTATTTCCGACACCGGGCACGAAAGAGGAAAGAATTCCCCTCTCCCGGGACTTCCATCTGCCTAAAATAAGTTTGCATGTTGCATGTGCCAAAAAGAGGTTGGCAAGATTTATATTCCAAACAACTTTGACTATCCAGCAAAGTAAGGAGAATACTAAATCATTATAATGTTTCAAAGTTTTTCTTAAGCAAGTGAGTACTTTTAATAAAAAAGCTGCCTATTTTACACTAAGGTGTGGGATTGCAACCTATCAAAATATCTTAACAGAATTCATTACTTTGATATTTTGATATTTATAGTTAGGTGATAATAGAATGAAAATATCGAGTTATCATTTTTATCGCAATGTGCAATGCAGTCATTTACATATACAATGTGTACCTGCAAAAGTTGTGAAACAAAAGGCACCCACCCTGAAAAAGGGGAACTCCCTCCTTGAAAAGTCAGCAACAATGCAGAGTCGAAAGAACGCACCCATATTGTTTTCTTTGCGCGAGAAAAAAATCCATGATCAAAGCAAGGTGAAAGCCTCACTTGTTGGATTTGTCTGGAAGAATTCAACAGTGAAGCATATGTGTATGGCCCAACATTATGATGAGCATATGAAACAAAAAACAAGCCTCGCGGAGTATTTTCAACGCCATTATAAATTAAAATTGTTTTTGTTTCAGCTTTACGAAGGAATTTCAGCAGCGTCATAACAACAACTTCCTTTTTCATATCCTTTATATTACCTACATATGTATAGAGACAACTTTGAAAAGCAAGGCACTGGAGACCCTACTATGATAGCCATTAGGTTAAAAATGTAACGCTGTAAATATATTTTTTAAAGCGGCAGCTCTCTATTAATATCCCCCGTGATCGTGCAGTACTTCAACTTGAATTGTATTTCCTGTTAAGTGAAGACCAGAGTGAAGACATTCTAGCAGTTAATGGGTTCAATTTCTACAAGACATCTTTCAAAAGGGGCATTTGTGCGTCGTACATTTGTGCGCCAGATTAACAAGGAGGAAAAGAGTGGGAGATGATTTTCTCCTCGACTATTAAGGAATGTTCTTGAACAATGAACGCAAGTATCAAGTGTTTGTGCCACATTTAATCATTCTCCTGGTGGAAAATTGAGCTGGTTAATTGCTGGTATAAAATTCTGTTCGCCGCGCGTGCCATCTTTTACGAATGGCAAGTTCTCTTTTCGGATAGAACTGGACATGGATACTGCCGAGTTAGCTTCGTTTAGAAATATACTGAATAGTTCTATCTTACAGTACCAATTTTTGGCAAGAGAAGATGAGGGGTAAGTATAAAGATACCTTATTCTCAAGATAAACCCTGTCAAGTTATTTTTAGATAAGTATCTAGTCCTCCCGCTGATAATGACAACACGTTGCGTAGATTATACGCTTCATTCTCTCCTAGTTTCCGTCAATTAAATGTACATTTCCAGTCCTTAAAAGGTAAACAGAAATAACAGCTGCTACTTCTTTCTCCGTAACAGAGCATTTTCGACCATCATGTCGAACAAATGTTCGTCCGTTATGCCTGAAGTTTTGGCGATTACATTGACAACACTATGTTGACCGAAGGAACAGAACAAATTACATTCCAGAAAAATGGGTTTCCTTCCCGGTCTACTCGGAAATCAAATAGTGCAAAAATCTTGGAGACCCAACTCCCGGGAAAGCTCGGTAACTTTGCTGTTGAATGCGGTTGATGAGTTCTCCTTCCTTTGAAGGATCAAGAAACCACGTTTTAGTAGCTGGAGACTTGCCTGGAGAAAACAGAAGCAAATTCTCTAATTAGACTTCACAGTAAAGCTGCCTGGAAACACTCTCATCATTGCATGTTGGTCCGTATTGTTTAGCATTGTCACGTCCATCATGTTAAGTCCGTTTGAATTGAACGTGTTGGGAGTTTTGTCAGCAAAATTAACTTCTCAAACTATTAATAATTCATCAAGTTAAGACTACGAAAATCACAACCGTGAAGGAGGTTTTGAATACCCGGTCTTAATTAGCAAAGATTTTGACGACTTTACTTCTCCGTACTCTTCAGTTTTTGTTTTGATTTAGAAGCTATATCAAACACTCGAGACAGTCGGTTTCCTCGGCTATCCAAACACCTCGAATTTCGCCAAAAATACTCCACTGAACGTCGTATTTTCAACTCGATCTCTTCTCGGTGATTGGATATCCCGGTGTTTGATATATTACATCAAACAACTGCCAACAACAAACAACAACATTACGGCCTTCACTGTACCCTTTTTCTCTCAAACTAAGTTAAGCATTTCTTCTGAAGCAGTGAGTGGACTGTGTTCATAGGCTTACAGTGCAGTAACCTATATTTTCATGGGTCAGGTAGCAGCACGTGTTCGCTTTCACATGAATGGCTTGATGTCCATTGAGAAGACAACAAAACAAACAACAGCGGCAATCTAGTGTAATAGACGTACAGCGCAGTAATCATCGCTACGATTAATTGATAGTAACAGCTGCTAACAAACAATAGAATTACAAACTTATGAGAGCTGCTACAATTCTGGTTTACAACCTCCACTGTAACTCATCCATGAAGTCCATCACTTTCTACAGGTTAAAGTTACAAACGAAGAGGAATACTTACCAATGGGAACGCCCTTTTCGTTTAATTGTAACTTGGCTTCGGTTTTCCTAATGTCCTCCCGACAAACATTGTACTCCATGCACGACAAAGCTTGTAGCTTCCCAGTTTTCACTGACTCTAAAACAGCGCAACGGATTTCTCTTCCCTCAATGAACCTGTAAAACCAACCAACATTCCGTGAAACAGTGGCTCAAAAGATACCATGCGGAAGTATCTGGCAGGTTGACGAGTAATGCCCTGTAGAGTCGAGACTTAAACAGACAGGTCTGTTTACAAATGCAAAATTATACCTTTCAATAATTACGTGATCGGAATAGGAAAGTGCATGCTCAATTGCTGCATGCAATGTCTCTTGGTTTTTGACCAATCGCACTGCCTTGGTGTCCTCTCCCAAGCTTGCTTTCACCACACACGGGTACAGGATTTCGCCAGGTGTTAAGGAATCACCTGAGACGGAACAAAACATTTGTTATTGTTGGTCAGTCTTGACTCTGAATCTTAAAGGAGCTCACCTTAGGCTTTGTTGGTTAATATATAGATTTAGCCAAGCCAAAAAGCGGAGCTCCTGATTGCAATAACTGGCCGTAACCGTGACCATTTTTCCTTCGAACAGAAATTCAAAAAATGATCAATTGTGAGCATGTAATTGCTCGGCTAGTGGTTTTGCCATTTTTTCCTGTTAAAGTTTAACAAATATACCCAATCAGCGTAACCAAGATTGCAGAAATTACGAACGCAACATATCAGGGACTTTCCAAGAGACGAACCAGGAGTTAATTTGCGCTAAAATTTTGTCTTTGTGCATACTTCCTCTCTCTCCCCCAGAGAAATAACCTGACTTGAGCCCGTAATCCAATCGGATAATTGTCAGTGGTCAACTTATAAAAACACGCAACCTTGATGAGCTCTAAACTTGAGCCCACGATATGATCGCGTGATAATGGTCAGCGGGTGGCTTGTTGTGACAGCTGTCAATAAATCGTAACGATGATGCCTAAAATCAAGGATATAGCTAGGCGATAATGGTACTACTCTCTTACGATCAAAATAGAAACAAACAGCAGTGAGAAACATATTGAACTTCGACATTTGTTGATTAAGACTTGACGTTTCGTATTTACTCTACATACATTTTCAAACTTAAAGCAGCGCTATTTATATATAACAAGGGTGAGGGGTCTGGAACTTAGATTAAAGAAATACTTAACATAAAATATAAAAACTAGATTAGATTAATAAAGCATTCTCTACTTGAACAAATCGTATAATGCACCTTTTCTGCCGCCCAAAACTTTGCATATGCATTGTTTTAGCGGAGCTCCGGCGCCCCGAAGGATAGCCAAGTGGAGCCCCATGTCCCTTTTAGGGAAATAAAGAAAACCCATGAATTGATTTTCTCAAGTTATCGACGGTGGAGTCGCCCAACATGGCGGCCATAATTAGCAATTATTCACCGAAGTGGAGGTAAATATCCACCACTTTCACCGACACTGAGGTGAATAATTGTTTTAGTATATACCACACAAGCTGCATAACTAGCGGCCAAAAGAGTAACTTTATTTGTGATAACGTACCAACAAAAGCCATTTTGTTTTTCTTCGGCTGCTCGGAGGTGAATAGTACTTGGCTAATCACCTCCGAGCTAGCCAATCAGCGAGCGCGAAAAGTACTATTCACTTGTGTGGTATATACTAATCCAATTAATAACTTGACAGAGACATGCAGCCTTCGTTTACTGTGAACTTCTCTGATATTGGACATCCATGTTATGATCAATTGACACCTGTCAAAACAAGGTATCCGTTGACCCGTATTACGGTACCATATCGCGGGCTATATCTCATCGAGGTCACGTGTTTTTTTGAAAATGACCGCTGAGCTAGTGCTCGTTTTCCATTTGATCGCGGGCTCATGTCTGATTAACTTGTTGAAAGCAAGCTAGGATTGTTCGGAAAGCGGTTAACGCTAACCCAGGA
>JAHPZR010056267.1:27500-30000 GCA_019787425.1 Platygyra sinensis | reverse complement strand
CGTTTATTTGAATTTTTTTTCACGTAGCATACCCAAGTATGACTGCTGAGAATGAGCTGGGTTATACCTAAGCGTATTGTTTACTATAAAAACAATATTTGAACATTTTGAAACGTCTCTGCCGTGATAAGTTTGTCAGATTATCAACCGTCTTTGCGTATTGGATGCATGGATCACTGATCCTGATCCAGATCATTCCAAAAGAACATACGCAAATGATATAGCTGCTTGTCAACAGAACAGCTTCTTTTAGAACTAACATTTAGTTGCTGCGACCTTAATGAAATTTTCTAACAAAGAGCTTAGCTAGAGCTTGTAGGCTACTTTCTCTGACGTTTGCCTTGTCAATTGGGAATGGCTTTGGCTCCCGGCTTTGGCTTTACTGCGATTTGAGTGCGTTTTGAACAACTCTCACGCTTTCGGCGATAGCGTAATGTTTTTCGGGCAACAGGATCACTGCCCCCCAAGTCCGAAGGTGCCCGTACGCCTATAGGGCAAAGAACAAGAACAGAAGTTCAGGTTAAGGTTAGGGAACTCGAGACAGGGAGACAATAAAAGTTATTTATTCTTCCCTCCACGGTCATGTATCAGGCAGGTATCTCTGTTGCTTTATTCCTTATGCCTCGCGCCACGAGTGACTCTTGTACTAACAGGGGGAGTTATCGTTGATACACACAACTTTACCACCGAGGGGAAAAGGACCGGTGTTTGTTACATGTTGCTAGTTTATGGATTTATTTCCTTGAGATAGCCTAGAAAGAGAGGTCGACTGTAATCACTACTGTTATGCAACACAGAGCGATAGCATGCGCGCGAAGTATATAACGACCGTAGATATAGCAGAAATTATTTTTTAGAGGTCAATAGCAACATAACCTTTGACTTAAAATAAGGAAACTGTACTTACCAAAGTTCTCGGGTGTGAGTGTGAGTGTGTTCGTTTCCTCTTCAGTACTTTGCTCCTCGTGAGTGCTCTAATTAATTTCATTTGATACAAAATTTAGTCACGAGAATGCCACGTAAACAATGGACAGTCACGAAATGAGATAGGACTTTACGTGGTTCATCCCTGATAATAAATCAGGCAACTTTTTAATCCTATATATATATCAACGTTTTTTTTGTGTATGTATGTGTGCGATGGCACTGCTTTTCAATGCTCAATTTAGTGAAGCCCAAGGGAAGTAAACCAGTTTAAGGTCACTGATGAGAGGTATAGCATTCTATCATCAAATTCGTCATTTATATTTATTTTAGGTAAGTCATGCGAAAAAAATAGCATAGGCACGCAAGGCATGCATGAGTTATTTTCATGGTGAGCTTATTAGCCTCTTGAAGTAGTAGTTATTTGTGATTAGGTTAGTAGCGAAGCGCGCGAAGTCTAAAAATAGAATGCAAATCACTGAATTCCCCGCGAGACTCAGTCGACATGAGCTTGTTCTGAGGGAAATACAGGGAACGTAAGCGAAATTTTTGTTTCACAAGTGTTTTAGGAACACCGGCTTTTGCTCTTAAAGAAATCTTCAAAATCATCCACCATTCCAGTTTGTTTGTCTGAGTCTTGTCTGAGTCATGACGTCACTCGCGCGCTTCGCTATTCAACAAGCTTGGTTACGATACACAGAAGAAAAGCAACGTAACTGGTTTCGCCGAGAAGTGTAATATCAAGCCCAGTTTTATCAAGGTTGATTTTGACAATTTGAGCAGTAGTTTTTTTTTTACAAGAACTTCAATAAGGAGCTTTTCCCAGCACGACAGCTACGTTATGCATTCTGTATATTAGCTAACGGTTAAAAGCATATTGATGGGTAATTTTTATAGACTCATTTCATAACAAGAACTAATGTTATGTAATAGCATGGTCTTATTCTGTTTGCCAGCATTGATCAGATTGATTATAGTTCTTCGGTTTTAACATTCAGAAGACCATTCCAAATTAATAACGATTTTAAAAGCCATTTAAACGAGATGACACTTTGAAGTTCAAGCACCTGGACCTCTGTAAGAAAATGTAAATTTTGTAAGATGCCTCGAAATCTGCAAAGATTGGGAGGGTTTTCTTGTCACATCATTAATCCATGCCAAACACCTGAGAGACTTTTTGGTGACAGAAAAAAAGAGTAATTACAGAAAAAGTAGCTTTCTGAGAGATGTAAAATTTACCCCTATTATTGCGCAATCTGCTTTAACAACATACTATCCCATGTTCTAAACGACAATTTGATTGGTGTCCAATTGTCCTGGAAACATTCCGTATTAATTCCTCTCAAACCGGCAGCGGTGATTTTCCTATTTCTAAGATTACTCACATCACAGTACCTACACAATATTGAACTTGCGCCTGGGTATCAGAGAGTTTATCGCTAGCTGCATATCAATTAGATTTGAAAGAAAAAAACCTAAAACCTGGACACATTGTGTCCAACAAACTTTCTAGAATACTACTGAAAACAAGAATTGTTATATATATACAGTCGATGGACCACCTTTGGCATTTCGA
>JAHPZR010056267.1:17500-22500 GCA_019787425.1 Platygyra sinensis | reverse complement strand
GCTTTTGCCGCAAGAGTCATGGTTGCATCGGTGGGGCCTCTCACCCGTATGTGTTCTCATGTGTATCAACATTTTGTACCGCGCGTTGAACCCCTTTCCGTTGCGCGCGCAACCCTGCCACATGCAGCAGTATTCACTGGCTTCAGTTCTAATGTGGTATTCATTGACGTGTGCGACGAGATCTTCCAAGGACAAGAAGTGCTCACAACAATTGTCCCATTTGCACTGGTGAAGTTCCGGTAATGTCGGCGACAGTGGTGATGTCATTCCATGGGGCAACACCGAAACTATTTGCCCCTGGTGACCAACTTGGTCGTGTTCGAAAATTTGTCGCAGGTAGGTAAGGCTGGATGGGTGTGCTGTGACCACTACATCTGTTGCTGGCGACGAGCTGAGCTTCTCTGACGCTCTGCTACTTTGAATCGCCTCTGATGTCGTAAACTGAAGCGGAAAACAAAAGCTTGATTCAGTGAAAATGATGACTTTTTAGTGCCAAGTGGCAAAATTTAATTTAACCACTGTTGACCTTGCAACTAAGCTTAATTGAAGCTAGGGTGTTGAGGAGTTGTTTTCGGTATACCTAAAAACGAAACTGCATTTATATCTCTCCTACCAGAAGCGTTTTGGCTTCGCCCACACCCCACCTCTCCTCCCCCCAACTCATCCCCTCCCCTCACTGGAAGTTACAGTTTGGCTCATACTCTCCTTTAAAAATATGGGGTTTTGAAATAACCTCCCCACCCCCCTCCAACTTCCAAGAACCATTCAATGCTTCCTAGAACCACTCAAGAAAAACGCTAGGACCTCTACACTGAAGATCACTTTGAATACTCATACATCTTACCTAATGTGCCTCAATATTTATAACATTTGCTAATTTGGCAAACATTTTCATGTACTTACCACAACACAAGGTTCCAGGACCTCTCTGTCTTCTCCTTTTACCATCAATAGTTCTTCCTGACCTTCCCTTCCCTGCAGCGCACTAGACAGGAGCTCAGAAGTCCCTTGAACATGAGTTAGTACACATGGCAGAACAGAGGATGTCAACACGACAGGCTGCTGAAGAAGCCCTACTGTTGAGTTAATGACGGTGGAGTCTGAAAGCAGATCAGCTGTCACAGGTGTGTCGGAGAGACAGGGAGAACTTTCCAAGTCACTTGAAGAAGCAATTGCATCAGTTTCATTAAGAACTGAAGATCCATGCAAAACAGAGTCTTCGGGAGAAAGTTCTGTGATGACTGAAGTCACATCTTCCTGATCAAGCATTTCAGAGACTGTTGTTACCACAGTTAAAGCGTTTTCACATTTATCAAGCTCAATATTGACATGATCCTCCTTCTGTACATCTCTACATCCTTCTGTAATCTCCTCTTCTGTGCATTGACTTTCTTGGTCATTTTCCAGTTCCTCTGACATCTGCCATGTAAAGGAGAATAGCTGTTAAGGACTTGACTTAAACACACAACAATTAATTATGGTAATAGGACTGAGTAGAGTCCAATTTGGTCTGTATCATACAAGGGATTAACAAAATCAGATGACTAATGAGTGGGAGTCCAATTTGTAAATCATGAGTATGATGACAGACAAAGTGGATGACATGATCTCCAGTTACCAATTAAAGATAACCATTACAAGTTCCCAAAAAGTAAAAGTTTCATTTGAAAATAGCTTTTAATAGTCGTTTTTTAAGGATGATGACTGCGAATATAGAGAATAGCTTGAGAAATGGCTGTTAAGTTTCTTTGAAAACAGTTATTAATAATATTGGAGATAAGCCGCCAAAATTTTACAAAACCACTCATTTGAATTGGTTACTACAGTGATTGCAAACATGTTGTGATTGGCGGATTTAGTTGAGAGGACTTAAATGATCGGCTCTTGTAACTGTCTGATTACAGCTAACTGTCTGATAACAACTTTGCAGATTAATTAGTGCAAAATATAGCAGTTTAAGCACCAATATTATTAGAGGAAATGGTAATTGCTATGATTAATTCGACTAGTACTTTTAAGGAAATAGCCATGCCCACCCCAAAGGATCATTTGAAATAGTGATGGGATGTCATGAGTGTCTCTAAAGCTGATTTAGTTTTTTTTTTTTCACCTTGCTAATTTTAAAACTAAACAGGAATTCCCAGGGGGTGAGGTAGTACCCCAAGAAATCTTCTAAGGAGAGGTACAGATAATTATTTTCGACTGGAAACCCACACAATATATCATCAAAGTACCTCACAGCAAACTGATTATTGATGCTGAGTATATCTTAAGCAGAAGTATTACTGAATTATTATAAGTTAATTGTACACTCTCAAGTTCAATTTATTGCTTAAAAAAACTTAGTTAAAGCAAACTTGACCGTTCCATTTTAACATCCTTGTATAAGAGTCTAATCAGACCCCTTATGTAATATGAGGATGTTATTTGGAACAACTGTTTTATAATGATTGCGACTCAGCTCTACTTGATAGTGTTCAATATGAAGCTGCAAGGCTGGTGACAGGAGCAATTAAAGGCACCAGTTCTGCAAGGCTATACAAGGAACTTGCTTGGGAGTCTCTTAGTAGCAGAAGAAAATTGCACCTTCTAAGTCAATTTTACAAAATAGTAAAAAATCTTGCACCTTATTATTTAAGTGAGCTACTTCCTAAACTATCTAGTGAGCGAACACATTATCGTCTTAGGTCAAGGGAAAACTTTACACAATTTTCATGTAGAACTTCTCGCTTTCAAAAGTCTTTCTTTCCATCCGCCATTACTGGCTGGAATTCTCTGGACCTAGATGTTCGAAACTCTTTATCTCTTCCCACTTTCAAAGCTAAGTTAAGGTCAACTCTCTTTCCCCATTGTTATAACAAGTTATTTGATTTCTCTTTTTCTAGGTGTGCATCTGTTTATCACACCCGTCTAAGACTTGGTTTTTCTTGTCTAAGAGAATATTTGTTTAAAATTAACCGTTGTGCATCACCTTTTTGCGAGTGCGGTCTTGACGCTGAATCAGTGAAACACTTCTTTTTGTTTTGCCCCAGGTATGCCGCCCAACGTAATCTTCTCCTTACCTCTGATGCTAATATTCTAGGTGAAACGTGGTCATCCAGCAGCGATGCTAAAAAACTTAATTTTCTTTTGTACGGCGTTAAATCTGCAAATTATGATATCAACTGTGCTCTATTTTGCGAAGTCCAGACTTTTATAATCAATACTACTCGCTTTTCGATGGCCACTGTTTAACTGTTTAATTAATACATTTGTAATTATGTAAATTTATTTGTTGTAACTTTGTCTTTGTGTGCTGTTTGTGTCTGTCTGTTTTTTTTAGCCTGATTATTGTATTATTGTAAGCCCCCTTGATAAGCTTAGGCGCTTTTGGGGCAAACAATAGAAAATATGTTTAAATAAAAAAATAAATAAATAAAGCACGTCAATATGTATAGAGTTAGCCCTTACAATCTCAGTAGACAAATGATTAAAATTTCAGTTCCATTAGTTTCTGGCATCAGTAAATGCAAGAGTAAGTAATGTTTAAGTACAGACACTGTTCAAAATAGCCTCACATCAGTCATATGAACCGCATGAACTGGTAACAAATTTGAGCAGTTGTATCCAAAAACAAGCCATTAACATAAAAAAAAGCAAGTTTGACTACATCATCAAATCGACAAAACTAAGGAATTATTTATAAAGATAACTGCATACAGAATGACCTCATCATGTATACATGTATATTGGCAGGCCTCCTGGCCTAATGATTAGTGTTTACAGTGAACTCTACATCAATTGCTCTGGGTTTGAGCTCTGGCTGTGGTCACTGCATCATGTTTGGGGGAAAGATACCTAAAGCTCACACTGCCTCTCTTCACCCAACAGCAAAAAAAGGGACTTGGAAAATTGTGGGTGGAACTTGACAGGATGCTGGGGAAACCTGTGATGGGGGTATCTCTTTTTTACAGCTTCTCAGAGGATCCAATATAACAACTAAGTAACTTACAAACTTTAGCAAAGCAAGAACCTCAGTTACCCTGTTTTGGTAATTCAGAATTCACAATAATTACAGCGGTTATCAGTCACACGTGCCCTTCAATGATTTTTTGCCACTTCAAAAAGTAAGTTTTGGTGGACGTCAATCAAATGTATCCATAACAATAGTTGTGTTCATTTCATGTCAGTTTCACAGCCATGTTAGGTCGTCGTTGGATCAGGAATGATCGCTCAGTTATTATGACAAAGTAATTCGCAATTTCGCTGAGATAGAGGGCTATTATGTAGAGAAAATGTGGTTTGTCTTTGAATTGCATAGCAGAAACACTTTTTGCGAGCGAAACGTTGTGAAGAAGGCGGCATATGAAACAAAACTAGAGCCATAAGCGATGCGTCAAAGAGAAAGTCGAAGAAAGGAAAGAAAAAAGTTGGCCTCTGAAATGAGTCGCTTTATGTGGAGATTGACTTTTTGTAAGCTTGTTATGGATGCAGATTATTTTCTCCGTAGAAATTCTTGTCATTCGCCTTGCTAAAACACTGATAATCAATGCAGAGATCTATCCTGATGAGTTTCAAGCATGGTTGCAATACCAGACAGGCAATTTATATGCAAAGCAAACCGTCAACAGAACCACACGACTTGTGGGATTGTCTGTGATAAAAAGGTAATGAAAGCCGCAAGAGATTAGCAGTTAGACTTTTGTAGTTCATTCTGTAATAAAGGTTTTTTTATTTATATTTAGTTCATTCTCATGTTGTTGTGGTTGTACAATGTTTGTAGATTTGTAGCTTCAAAACATTGCCCATGAGCGAGACAAATGAAAAGGCGCTTCAAACGATTTTATAAGTCTTACTTCTCAGTTTCTGTTTATCGACAAGTCAAGTAAAGATGAAACAGCAACTCAGATACTCTGAGAATTTGACGCTGTTATTGTCATGGATAGATTTGATTGACGTCCACCAAAACATAGTTTTTGAAATGGAAAAAATCGTTGGAGGACACGTGTGACTGATAACCA
>JAHPZR010056267.1:0-10000 GCA_019787425.1 Platygyra sinensis | reverse complement strand
CGAGAGGGAGCAAACAGTACGGATTCAAAGCGATCTTCGCCGAAAAAGGCTAAAACTGACCAAGAACCACGTGCGCAGGAAAATATCAAGGACGATGAAAACAACAACGTTTTACACAGTGATGACTACGTTGAAGAAATACAAAAGGAACTCATTGAACTGAGATGTCAGCTGGAACGTGAACGGAGGCTGCGGATCAACGTGGAAGATAAAAAGAAACAACTTGAATTAGATCTGGCGGATGCTAAATCGAAATCAAACGAGAAACCACAAAAAGCACTCGCAACATCTCGCCAGAACTTAGACACGATTGTCCAAGCGATCAAACATCTCGAAGGCGACAAACCCGATCTCATCGAAACCCCGACAAAGTGTAAAACCGAAGCTTCGACAAACGGCTCATCAAGCAGTGAAAATGCCTCGAGACGGCTCATAGTTTGAACTCGTCTCGATAGTTTTATTGAGTCTTCATTGCAACAGCTGATTGGCGTGGCCGTAAGGTGAATGTATGCAGATTACTCATGCATGCGAGACCGATGGAATTCATGCATGATAATTTGTTTGTGTATGGATTTTTACATTTGTGTATAGATTTTCTTATCTCTCTTCCAGTTCTTTAACCACTTTGTCGGTGATGTTTTAGACTTTTAACGTTTTTGGCGTGACTGATAATCACGTGCGTGCAGGCTTCACGCTATCCGGAAATGTAAGATTGTACAGCATGCATGATGTTGATCATCTTTTCTAACTTTGGTAGGTGACGTGCCTGTGTGAATATGTATATAATTTTTATGATATAATCAACAACTTTCAGGTCTCCCATGGGGATCTTGCATTATCTGGGAGGGTGGGTTTTTTTATCTTGGCCTAGAGTGTTTGCTAGGTAAGGTGATTCCTCAGAATTGCGTTGTGCATCCCTACTGCGCACGGTTTTTGCGTCATTAGCATGTGGAAATGAACGCATACACATACTGAATGAAAGAAATTTCCCTTAAGCTAAGCTTGGTAGCGAAATAAATTTTCGTTGTCTTTTAAATGAGCATGGTAACCTATATTTTGTATTGCATAATAATAGTGTACATATTATCCTCCTTGATTAAAAATAAATTATCAGAAGGAAAAAAAGATGTAGGTGAAAGAGTGCACAAAACCGTTACTCTGCAAATTATGACTGCGAAAACAACGACTCTGCAAACACCTAACGTCCATGTTGTTTTAAAATAGTGCAATTTTCCCACAAACTTTATGTGATATTGTTCTATATGCTCGACACTTTCTCCCTGTCAAGTTTTTTCGCAAGTATTTAAGGTGGCTCAAAACAGTTTCCAGCACTTTCCAAGACGTAGATTTTGATGGGTCATCATTACCACTCTATCAGTTTATGCTACAATCATGGTGTCAGAAAACTGCCCAATCATTGGTGAACACGTTGGTATTATTTTCGTGGCACAATAGGTTACCATAGCAACACTATGGCCTGCTAAAAACACCCTTAATTTTAGCTTTAAGCGCTAATATTTCAAAAACGGCACGGTGAAATTTTTTCTTATTATAGAATTTTGATAAGCAGGATGAGATGCAACTTTTGGCAAAGTTTGAAAAAATTCTGTACATGGGGTTCAGAGCCACCTTAAGTTTTCGAAAATTTAAGGTGGCTCTGAACCCCATGTGCAGAATGTTTTCAAACTTTGCCAAAAGTCGCATTTTATCCTGCTTATCAAAATTCTATAATAAGAAAAAATTTCACCGTGCCGTTTTTGAAATATAAGCGCTTAAGCTGAAATTAAGGGTGTCTTTAACAGGCCATAGTGTTGCTATGGTAACCTATTGTGTCCCGAAAATAATTCCAACGTGTTCACCAGTAATTGGGCAGTTTTTTGATACCATGACTGTAGCATCAATTGATAAAGAGTGGTTATAATGACACATCATAATCTAAGTCTTTGAATGTGCTAGAAACTGTTTTGAGCCACCTTAATAAACTTTGTTTTCAGCTACTGCAAAATGTAATGTGGACCGATAAATAACATGTGTGATTAGCACGAGTACAGGCATAAATGGGGTAAGATTGGCCCACCACATATCTTAAGTGAGAATGGTGACCTATCACTTTTATTGTTTTTTTTTCACTGGTTGGTAAAATTCGTCGGCAACTTTTATTTCTGAGGAATCACCTTAACTTCCATTTATACCAGAAGAACTTGAAAAATTTACGATAAACTTTTCAAAATATGCAAACAGAGGCATGGCTTCTTTGAATGCAATGACCAAAAGTCTACTGAATTTTTGGCCATCCCAGGAAATGCTTTTGTTTCTTGTCTCCTGGCCAGCCAACTTGATTTTGGGAGAAAATGAAAAATAGATCAGACTATTAAAATATTCAAGTTTAAGTTCAATTTTTGGATCCAATTTCCGGCAATTTTCTATCCCTTCAAATATTAAATGGAGCATTTTGCTGAGATGCCCCTATCAAGAAATTTCCATTTTTTTTTAATTTTTATGTTTTTACATGTACATAGTCTGATGTGGTCAAGTTTGTCTGATTTATAAACTGCTGGCAGTCACTCACGGGGTAAAAATAAGATAGAGTATACAAGACAGTGAGTACTACAGTATCTGCACACTGCTTTGTGACACTTCCTGTTTGCAGGCTTTTAGTTAAAGTAGTCACAAAATTAATGTAAAATAGTGCAGGGAACTTAGGGTTATAATACAACCTTTTAATAGCTTTAAAAAAATACTTGGAAGACTTTCAGCTTTTAATAGCTATTCTTTGTGAATCAGTGGTAGATCCAGACTATTCAGTTTGCATTGCTTTAAAAAGAATCCCATCCAGTTGTCCAGACAAGTTAATATTTCTGTTGTGCAGATAGTTATTTTACGTGCTCTTGCAAAAGAAGATATGCCCCAGGCAAATGTAAGATCTGTTATCTGAAATATGATTTTGAAACAAAAAGAAGCTGACTTTACTTGAGAAAGTAAAAGTTAGTTGTCTGAAGGGCAGGCCAGAAGTCAAGTGGGCCCAGATTAGAGAAGCAGTTGAAATCTACAGAAAAAGAATGGTGGGAAAAGTTGATCATAGGGAGGAGGTGATATAACCACCTGGATCTGCCGCTGACAGTGGTATATAATATTTGTGACGTACTAAGTTAGTATTCAACGATACCGATATTTTGTAAATTAATAAGTTTTGAATTAGAACTGCTAAAAGGTGTTTGAAACACTGTAAAATTTTGCTCTTCATCCTCTTACCTTTTGCTACGAATTTGTTAGAATTGAATGATGCCGTGTTAACAGATCACCCTTTGGAAGTATAATAATACAGGTGCTCTCAGCCATGTGATGGAACAATTTTCTGTCATAATTTGAGTGTCTTAAAACCAATCACAAGAATCACAAGAATTATTTACACAGACAATCCAGTGAACCAAACAAAACTTATTGAAACAAACATGAGCAGCAGATGTGAAGTGCGGAAAAACATGTCTACAAGTGATTTATGATTGGGTTTGGTTTAACTTTTGATTGGATGAAAAGTTATGTGAATTTTTTAGCCATTAATTGAGTTTTTCCGTGGTTTGAAAACCTGTGAAGATTTTATTTGTTTGTAGCTTTTGTTAGGGTTAGGGACTGTTACAGATGTTGACTTCTTTGTTTGTTGTGCTAAGTTTGTTTTATGTCACTGGTGAGTGTTACATTTTCTTACATCGAGCATGAGCCAATAATTGGCTTAGCATATTAGCATGGCTAGCAGGGTAGTGCAAAACCAGAGCAAATGTGAGTTATTTCTGACACTCAAATGAAACCATTTGATCAAATCTGGCCTGTTCACTACTTTTTATGAAACATCATTGATCAAATTCTTTCAACCATTGTGTCGAGAATGCTAAGAGAACAGCGATACAAAGTGAATAATTATTGAAGTCCGGGTGCACATGTTTAACATAGTAACACTAGAATTATGCAATTTCCCTTTTGAGATTAACTTAATTTAGAACTTGTTATTAGACAATGTGAATTGTTTTAAGTCTGAGACATCAAAATATTTATGTAATATATTTTCACCATGTGAAGCTTGCACATGCCAGTAGGGTACATAAGAATAGGGAAGGATAATACTCTCACAATCAAAACAAGGAAGTCAACATCTGTAACAGTCCCTAACCCTAACAAAAGCTACAAACAAATAAAATCTTCACAGGTTTTCAAACCACGGAAAAACTCAATTAATGGCTAAAAAATTCACATAACTTTTCATCCAATCAAAAGTTAAACCAAACCCAATCATAAATCACTTGTAGACATGTTTTTCCGCACTTCACATCTGCTGCTCATGTTTGTTTCAATAAGTTTTGTTTGGTTCACTGGATTGTCTGTGTAAATAATTCTTGTGATTCTTGTGATTGGTTTTAAGACACTCAAATTATGACAGAAAATTGTTCCATCACATGGCTGAGAGCACCTGTATTATTATACTTCCAAAGGGTGATCTGTTAACACGGCATCATTCAATTCTAACAAATTCGTAGCAAAAGGTAAGAGGATGAAGAGCAAAATTTTACAGTGTTTCAAACACCTTTTAGCAGTTCTAATTCAAAACTTATTAATTTACAAAATATCGGTATCGTTGAATACTAACTTAGTACGTCACAAATATTATATACCACTGTCAGCGGCAGATCCAGGTGGTTATATCACCTCCTCCCTATGATCAACTTTTCCCACCATTCTTTTTCTGTAGATTTCAACTGCTTCTCTAATCTGGGCCCACTTGACTTCTGGCCTGCCCTTCAGACAACTAACTTTTACTTTCTCAAGTAAAGTCAGCTTCTTTTTGTTTCAAAATCATATTTCAGATAACAGATCTTACATTTGCCTGGGGCATATCTTCTTTTGCAAGAGCACGTAAAATAACTATCTGCACAACAGAAATATTAACTTGTCTGGACAACTGGATGGGATTCTTTTTAAAGCAATGCAAACTGAATAGTCTGGATCTACCACTGATTCACAAAGAATAGCTATTAAAAGCTGAAAGTCTTCCAAGTATTTTTTTAAAGCTATTAAAAGGTTGTATTATAACCCTAAGTTCCCTGCACTATTTTACATTAATTTTGTGACTACTTTAACTAAAAGCCTGCAAACAGGAAGTGTCACAAAGCAGTGTGCAGATACTGTAGTACTCACTGTCTTGTATACTCTATCTTATTTTTACCCCGTGAGTGACTGCCAGCAGTTTATAAATCAGACAAACTTGACCACATCAGACTATGTACATGTAAAAACATAAAAATTAAAAAAAAATGGAAATTTCTTGATAGGGGCATCTCAGCAAAATGCTCCATTTAATATTTGAAGGGATAGAAAATTGCCGGAAATTGGATCCAAAAATTGAACTTAAACTTGAATATTTTAATAGTCTGATCTATTTTTCATTTTCTCCCAAAATCAAGTTGGCTGGCCAGGAGACAAGAAACAAAAGCATTTCCTGGGATGGCCAAAAATTCAGTAGACTTTTGGTCATTGCATTCAAAGAAGCCATGCCTCTGTTTGCATATTTTGAAAAGTTTATCGTAAATTTTTCAAGTTCTTCTGGTATAAATGGAAGTTAAGGTGATTCCTCAGAAATAAAAGTTGCCGACGAATTTTACCAACCAGTGAAAAAAAAACAATAAAAGTGATAGGTCACCATTCTCACTTAAGATATGTGGTGGGCCAATCTTACCCCATTTATGCCTGTACTCGTGCTAATCACACATGTTATTTATCGGTCCACATTACATTTTGCAGTAGCTGAAAACAAAGTTTATTAAGGTGGCTCAAAACAGTTTCTAGCACATTCAAAGACTTAGATTATGATGTGTCATTATAACCACTCTTTATCAATTGATGCTACAGTCATGGTATCAAAAAACTGCCCAATTACTGGTGAACACGTTGGAATTATTTTCGGGACACAATAGGTTACCATAGCAACACTATGGCCTGTTAAAGACACCCTTAATTTCAGCTTAAGCGCTTATATTTCAAAAACGGCACGGTGAAATTTTTTCTTATTATAGAATTTTGATAAGCAGGATAAAATGCGACTTTTGGCAAAGTTTGAAAACATTCTGCACATGGGGTTCAGAGCCACCTTAAATTTTCGAAAACTTAAGGTGGCTCTGAACCCCATGTACAGAATTTTTTCAAACTTTGCCAAAAGTTGCATCTCATCCTGCTTATCAAAATTCTATAATAAGAAAAAATTTCACCGTGCCGTTTTTGAAATATTAGCGCTTAAAGCTAAAATTAAGGGTGTTTTTAGCAGGCCATAGTGTTGCTATGGTAACCTATTGTGCCACGAAAATAATACCAACGTGTTCACCAATGATTGGGCAGTTTTCTGACACCATGATTGTAGCATAAACTGATAGAGTGGTAATGATGACCCATCAAAATCTACGTCTTGGAAAGTGCTGGAAACTGTTTTGAGCCACCTTAAATACTTGCGAAAAAACTTGACAGGGAGAAAGTGTCGAGCATATAGAACAATATCACATAAAGTTTGTGGGAAAATTGCACTATTTTAAAACAACATGGACGTTAGGTGTTTGCAGAGTCGTTGTTTTCGCAGTCATAATTTGCAGAGTAACGGTTTTGTGCACTCTTTCACCTACATCTTTTTTTCCTTCTGATAATTTATTTTTAATCAAGGAGGATAATATGTACACTATTATTATGCAATACAAAATATAGGTTACCATGCTCATTTAAAAGACAACGAAAATTTATTTCGCTACCAAGCTTAGCTTAAGGGAAATTTCTTTCATTCAGTATGTGTATGCGTTCATTTCCACATGCTAATGACGCAAAAACCGTGCGCAGTAGGGATGCACAACGCAATTCTGAGGAATCACCTTACCTAGCAAACACTCTAGGCCAAGATAAAAAAACCCACCCTCCCAGATAATGCAAGATCCCCATGGGAGACCTGAAAGTTGTTGATTATATCATAAAAATTATATACATATTCACACAGGCACGTCACCTACCAAAGTTAGAAAAGATGATCAACATCATGCATGCTGTACAATCTTACATTTCCGGATAGCGTGAAGCCTGCACGCACGTGATTATCAGTCACGCCAAAAACGTTAAAAGTCTAAAACATCACCGACAAAGTGGTTAAAGAACTGGAAGAGAGATAAGAAAATCTATACACAAATGTAAAAATCCATACACAAACAAATTATCATGCATGAATTCCATCGGTCTCGCATGCATGAGTAATCTGCATACATTCACCTTACGGCCACGCCAATCAGCTGTTGCAATGAAGACTCAATAAAACTATCGAGACGAGTTCAAACTATGAGCCGTCTCGAGGCATTTTCACTGCTTGATGAGCCGTTTGTCGAAGCTTCGGTTTTACACTTTGTCGGGGTTTCGATGAGATCGGGTTTGTCGCCTTCGAGATGTTTGATCGCTTGGACAATCGTGTCTAAGTTCTGGCGAGATGTTGCGAGTGCTTTTTGTGGTTTCTCGTTTGATTTCGATTTAGCATCCGCCAGATCTAATTCAAGTTGTTTCTTTTTATCTTCCACGTTGATCCGCAGCCTCCGTTCACGTTCCAGCTGACATCTCAGTTCAATGAGTTCCTTTTGTATTTCTTCAACGTAGTCATCACTGTGTAAAACGTTGTTGTTTTCATCGTCCTTGATATTTTCCTGCGCACGTGGTTCTTGGTCAGTTTTAGCCTTTTTCGGCGAAGATCGCTTTGAATCCGTACTGTTTGCTCCCTCTCGATCGCACTGGCTCAGGATTCGCTTCAAAGTCGTGTTCTGCTGCAGAAGACGAGTTTTATCTTGCTCCAGGGCAAAAATATACTCGGCCGTCTGCTGCAGGATTGCAGCCTGTTAACGAGATCAACAAATATAAAGTCACAACAAAGGTCCCACTTCTCCAGCCCTACATCAGCAAAACTCGATCAACTCTATTTACTGCGATAATTGAATGAGAAATTACCTTGCTTAATTTTTCACCTTCGCTGTGTGGAATCAGCAATCTCAGTGCTTGGAAACCGGAGTTAATACTCTGCATACGTCGCCGCTCGTTCGAGTTTGCAATTTCCCGCCGCAATTTTCGCTCCCGCTCTCGATTGTCCACCACTTCGACTTTAAACCTGTAAAAAACAATACAGAGGGGAAAAGGACAAGAATGAGGTGATTCGTGGGGAAACGAAATGCAGAAATGCAGTTGAAACTGACATCATCTGTTACCTGCAATCGTCATCCTCGTAGAGCTCGTCCACCTCGAAAGCTTTACGTTTGTCGGCGGTTCGGGTATAAAATGACATTTTCATTCACCTCAGAGTAACGCAGAGCTTACAATTCCACTCACAAGTCCTATTTCTATCGTTTTCTAGCGAAAGATTATTAGAAGCGCGAAGATTTGCTGCAATTCACGGCAACCAAGCAAACGAGTGCCTCACTTGAACAGCACCTAAATCGGCGGGAAACAGCTGTCTTTATTGATCAGGTGACCGAAGGCTAAAGTTAAAAATTTGAATGCGGCACAGCGGAGGAATGCCACATTCCACATTGCTAGGAAGATAGTTGTTGATCATTAAGTAATTGATCCAAAATCGCATAAAAAAGGGCTAAAAACTATTTTCCTTGAAAGATATCATTAACTAAATATAAGCGTTTAAAATAAACCCTTTCGGTTCCTGTAAATAATTTCTATAGGATGATAAACTACACATACATACATACATACACAATTTCCTATTCCAAGTTACTAAATTCTTATTACCAACCTAACACAATACCTTGCTCTTCCTGACCAATCAGAGGTGACATTGCAAGACAGTGTTTACACTTGATGTGTTCATTCAACCGGGATCCGGAATAGGTTTCTTTCAATTGGTTTTCGCAGGTAATGAAGGAAACACATCAAGTCACCCGTTTCCAATCAGCTGTTTTGTTGATCAGCTGGGTTTTGCAAATTCATCAGCTGTTTCTTTCGGCTTGGCTTAGTTTCAACCTAAACAGCCAAGCCATTAGGTAGCTATAGGAGTTCACAAATTTCGCTTCAAAATAAGCTTCCTTGTTTTCTTTACGTACAAATAAATAAATAACATAATATTCAGTAATAAAGATCTTTGTTTGCTTCATGGATGATAGCCGTAAAGTGATTTTCATAGCGAATGTTTTGAACCGGTCATCGTATTGAGGCGGGTTGAGGCGCCCAAACCTCATGACCTGCGCATTGTGATCTCCCTCTAGTTTTTTTTTTTTTTTTTTCCTTTTTTTTCCTGCAGCCTAATCCGGTATTTTTAGGGCCTTGCGCAGCAAGTGCTCGCTCCGGTACACCTTCCTTCCCGCTTTTTCTCTAACCTCGAATTCACCACAATGCTCTCGCCCCTTTTTCTCGCGACCCCCCCCCCAGCGGGCGGAGAAAACTCTCCGACTTCCTCGTTTGAAAAAAAAACCTTTCAATTCTCCTCTTGAAAACTCAGGCATTTTTTTTTTTTCTGTTCATGTGTGTCAGATGGCTGCAGGGGCAAATCGCTGTTTCGAGCAATAAGCTTTCATTTTACCCTTTGAAATATAGTTTCCTATTGTTTTTAAATCAAAGCTAATAAATAACGCGTTGTGCATTTATTGCTGAAATTTCAAGTCTAAGACGGCATGCAGGGGAAAGAAAATCTTGGAAGCATCCGCATCCTGGCTTTAAAGATGTTTGACCGTTTTCAACGATCAATTCAAACTTTTTCTAGCTGGAAAGCCAGGGCATTTTGTCATTGTTAACTAGAAAAAACATTTTTTTCCTAATCCGGTTTTCTTAAAAACGTGAATCGTTGCCATCGAAACTCAAATCTTTTGTTTGCGCCACGCAGTTCCAGGCTCAGCAGGCTGATATCATTATATAGCTTATTAGCTGCGACCCATAAAAAGAAAAATAATAATACAGGGTATACATGTAAAAACACAGTGGGACCAAATTGATTATGGCG
>JAHPZR010056266.1:40000-43550 GCA_019787425.1 Platygyra sinensis | reverse complement strand
TTCAACAGATTTAACGTTTCGAAAAGGAACAAAGTTTTTAAATTTCCAGCGAGTTCAAGCTGAAGGAAGGAATGATGCTTTCGTTAAAATTTGCGATTTTATTTTGAACATATGATAGATTTCTCTTGAAGCAATCAGGGTTAACTATTAGCGGGCAAGTCTAGGCAACTTTATTGTTTTATGGTTCTAAAGTTACGCTCATTAGTGAACCTCCGCACTTATTAATATCCAGAAAATCCAAAATCTTAGAGTGCGGACATCCACATTAGTATACAGGAAGACACCTTATTAGTATGCAGGAAATGATCACTTGTTAAGTTGATAATTAAGTGCCGGCTTTTCCCATTGAAAGAAGCCATTCATATTCAATGGGAAAAGCCGACACGTAATCATCAATTTTATCATGTTAATTTAAAACTTTCTTTGTAATATTTTACATTGTCATGCTTCCTTTTGTTATTATAGTTAATAAGCATTTTGGCTCACGCTATATATTTATTCAACTCTGTACTTTGTGATTTAAACTGAAGATGACAGAAGTTTCGGTCCAAACATGTTTTCAAATTTAAAAAGTGTGGTGCTGCTTCCTAAAATATCGATATGCAGGAAATACGAGGGAATCTGAGGAAATCCACAACAGTGGTTATCTTCATCCCTTACCTACTACTCATGTAGTTGTGCAGACAGTTTTTTTTGTTTGGGTACAACCCACGAAGTGCATCAGCTTTCTTCGTATCCGATCTCTCAATCAAGCAAGATAATTACTGGGTTGCCATAGGCGAACCACACGTGTCATAAAATGCAAACGGGGCTGTCTCAGGCGTCGAAAAGTGGCTAAATCGCGCAATCGCTACCCAGAAGACATTGCGTGTCTGCTTTATTTCCCTTGTGTCTTTCGAACGACAGAATAATCTTTTCTTGGTTGATCAGAAGACCGTTTGTGCTGCCAGTTTTTAGAAAAAACTGAAACAAGTGCATTCAGAGTGTTATCTAGTATAGTTTGCCGATTGGAAGAGTTTACATTGCAAACCTGTAGAATGAAACCTTCCGAATGACTTCAGTTAGTGCTTTTTATCTGAGGCTATTTAGCTGCACAGCTGAATTCAACAAATGTGAAATCGGAGAGGTTCAGTAATTATTTCAGTCCAATGCCTAATGTAAGCAACGATACCATCCCAAAGAAACTGAAACCAGATAACATGAAAATCATTGGAGCCATGATGTAGGAACCCTCATTTGAAGTGAGATTTTAAATGTTTTTCCTTGTAATTTGCAGCTTTGTCTTGTGTTTCATTAACACATCAATATCACTTGGCCTCAATCACAAAACTTTATCTCGAAGAATTGACGTACATTCTTATCATGTACGAAAATCTGAATGATATGATACAAACAGTAGAATAATAATACAAATAACTGATATTCAAGGATAAAGTTATATCTATCTGATAATCAGGGTGTTATCTTACCGGCCGGAACTAAACTGAAGCCCGTGTGTCGCAAGGTACAGATACGTGATACAAGAAAACACCTAAAAGAAGCGCTCTATCTTGCGTTGATTGCAGAGGACTGGAGCGCGGTGTTGTTGGGAATAATGTAGGCTGTGCCGTGGATAACATGGAAAAAAGATCTGGACTCTGATGGACAAGTGCATGCCACTTAAATCCGTAAGACTTTCGTCGAGGGACCCAGTGTGGATCAATGTGGAATCAATGCTGCGGGAGAAGTCTAGAATTTCTTGCAACAACATGGAGCGCCACAAAGTGATTAACTCCCGGATATCAGAGGTAATAAGTGCTAACTGCAAGAATCCTCGCCTGGTTATTGGAAGTAGGGAGTGGTGGAGAAATGTGGGCTTGGTTTCCCAGCGTCGTAATTCTACCTATGTCAATCTCGATTTAGACTCGCTAAATGTCCTTAATGACTTTTTTGCTTTACTGTGTTCTGATGATAGTTACGTGCTGCCTCAGATGTTGTCATCGCACCTGACGTGGAGATTCCCCAGATATTTGAGAGGCAAGCTTGGAACATTTGGAATTTGGCATTGACTACCCACTCCTGGCCGACATCCTGGAAGAGGTCTAATAACAACCCCTTACCAAAGGTTGAGGTCCCTAAGGAGAATTCACACTACCGCAGCATCAATATTACTCCGTCATAGCCAGGGCTTTTGAGAAGGCTGTGTACCACACCCATGGGAAGCATGCGGTAGAAGGGAGCTTGATTCAAACACAGTTTGCATATAGACAAGGGGGTAATTGTATAGATGCCTTGCTAACTATTCAACATCATATTTTTAAATTTCTAGATGATAGTAATTGTGAAGCGGTAGGACTTTTTACTACGGATTTCAGCAAGGCCTTTAAATTTGATTCTGTTAAGCATAACCTTCTATCTCCAAAGTTGAAACAGTTACCCTTGAACCCCTATATAATTAATTGGCATGACAATTTTTTTGAGTAACAGACAACAGTGCATTTCAGTTAATGGTCATTCTTGTGACTGGGTATGTAATTAATTGGTATCACAGTTTTTTGAGTACCAGACAACAGCGCATTTCAGTTAATGGTCATTCCTGTGACCGGGTATGTGTCAATAAGGGTACCACGCAAGGAAATGTGGGGGTCCATATTTATTTAATATTTTCCTCAATGACCTGGAGGTTTTTATGAATGACATGCCCGTGCTTTTCAAATATGCTGACGACTCCACCATAGTAGCTGCAGTATGGTAGGATTCAGACACGTCAGCAGACCTGGTAAATCAGTTTCTCAGTTGGAGTATAAATAATCAGATGTTGTGTAATCCGAGCAAGTGTGAAGAACTGATATTTAGAAAGAAGGATAGTAGCGGTACACTTCATCAGTACGCTCCCATCAATAACATTCCTCAATGCGATAGCCTTGTATTGCTCGGACTGACTTTTCAGCCTAACTGTAAATTTAGCGAGCATGTTAGACTCAAGCTTACAAAAGCTAAGGTGTCTTCACATTCTTAGAACTCTACAAAAGGAACTCTTTACCCAGAAGGAAATAGATCACTTGTTTAAAACCCTAGTTCTTCCAATTCTCACATATGGTCTCGCTGTGTATGGCGTTTTTGATTCTGATTTAAATGTTATAAAATAGTTAAATGAAATTTAACATAGTTAACGACTAGGAGCTTATCTGATGAGTAGCGTTTTTTGTAGGCGGTGTTAGTACCTTGGCCATCTGTTAGCGTTTGTTGAGCGTTTGATGCGTTCTGTAGTGTTTTGTTATAGTTCGTGAATGTACAGAGTTATGACCAGGAGGTAGTCTGGTCAGTGGCGTTCTTGTAAGCGTTGGCCAGTGTCCTGGCTGTGTATTAGCGTAACTTGTTTTAGCGTTGGTGTGTTTCATAGCGTTTGCAGCAGTCATATGGCCGTGGGAGCCCTGGGGCTGACGTTGTCCAACGGCATTCTTGGTTAGTTCATGCGTTGTCTCCCATGTGCTTGCAGCGTGTTTAGTACTCTGTCAGCGTGGCGTTTGTGGGTCACGTTTTTGTCATTTTGCGGTTCTCGGTGTTCTTC
>JAHPZR010056266.1:25000-35000 GCA_019787425.1 Platygyra sinensis | reverse complement strand
CATCTCTACCTCAAACAAGGTAATTCTTTTTGGAATGTGAGAACAAAAGAAATACTGTAAGTATCTTGGCTTCTTAATGTTAAATACTGTGATCATTTTGGTTACGTACTACAGTACATGTCGCTGTGAACAGAAGAACAGTAAAAATAAAAAGAAACAACTCTACAGCGACAAGTACTGAAATAAGCTTCTCTCGCACTTTACTTTTCCATTTTCAGCAACATTTTATTCCAGAAATGTTCCCTGTTTGTCCAACAATGCTTGATTTAAAGAAAATAGGAGCATGCATAACAAAGAAACTTACACGCACGTTTATATGCCCATAAAAACGTGTATTGACCTACGTGTATGTGCAAAATACAATGTACGTCAGTATAAACTAATCTGTATGTGTTGTTCACTTATATCTGAGCTGCACTGTAGTTATGGTGCGCTGCTTGGGGTCCTTTGGGCCGCTGGGGCACAGTACTTTTCTGCAGTGTGAGTTGGAGTTTGGGGAGCTTCAGCCTCAATGCTTGAAGGTTCACTATGTCCTGATGATACAGCTTAACTCACCGATTTCGCACAAATGATTTGGCACAAATGTTGGGTTTGGTTGCAACTTGTTGGCATCGCTACTGAAAAGACCAGTCAAAATCCCTTAAGACAGCCATCAATGCTACTATAACATACAGATCTCTTTCAAAATCCATCAAAAAGCAACCAGTCGAACACTTAACCTATGTGTAGGCCTCTTTTTCCACAAGAGCACCAACAAGGCTTCTAGCCAGCTGTACTACTCCTCCAAATACTTACTGACGAAGTAAGCTCGGAATTCTGCCAGGCGAAGATTCCTTCTTTCGTTTTACGGGCCAAGCCCTGATTCTTTTCGGCCCAGTGTTTTAGGATCTTCTGAATCTACGATCACAGTTTAAGCCATTAGGCACTGTCCACAAGAGGCCTGTCCAAGTCCCTGGAATTACTGCTTACGAGACATGGCCAGACCGAGCAGATAATGCCTCAAGGGCTGTCAATCCACAGCCTTCACTCCTTGAGGGCATGATTGGCCAGATTTTTTATTCAAACCTTCACAGTAATAATATGTGGTCTTTTAGGTGTTTTCTCTGTTTTCATTACACCTGTGAACAAGTAGTTGACTGCGGTCCAATGCCATGCTCGAGTAGACTTTCGTGCGATTTCTCATATTCCTTTTCCTCTTGGGCACACACAAATTTTAGTAGGTAGGATTTATCTTCTCAGCTGGGCAACTGCTTCAGCAGCAATGGAGGTCATAATCCTTTGAGATGAAAATGCTTCCATCTGTCACCACTCCCAAATATACTGAGAACCCACAAAAATGTGTCTTCTTTTCTTCCGTGGCTTGTATTCACATCCTTAAATTCCATGGTGAAAATGCATGGGGTGAGATCAATGACATCCTGGTGTTTTTCCGCTAAAGCAAAGAAATGCGCCTGCAAGCTGTCTTCTAGCTTGGGGTCCAATTTGCCACAACTTGATCTGCCAACCTCACAAAGTTCTATCTCCTGTTTGCCTTTCAATCCTTTCACCTATGGGAATGGCATCTGCAATCTCGCTTTTGTACATCGCAAAGTGCTTCAGGAGTCACGGTGGAACAATGTGAATCCACTTACATGATGGGACTTCGTTTTATGACTGGTATTTGCCGACCAAGATTGTACTCCATTTGTCCGATGATGACAGTCCATGAACATGGTGCGCTCTGGTAGGGGGGGGGGTTGGATTCAGAGCGTCAATCAGACTGGAGTCAAACACCTGCCGATTTTGCGTCTTGCTGCAATGGAGCCTGACCCATGGTGACCAGCAGCAATTCTCTTTGGTCATCTTCACTGCACTGAGGGAGAAACACACTAAACTTGCACACTGGGGTGTTTTAGCCAGCTGTATTGCTTGAGTTCCCCGATGAGGGTTGGGGGGACAGTCTCTTATCAGTGGGGGGGGGGGAGACGTCTCCATGTCACGTACTTAACAGGGTAAACAGCGGGGGGGCATAATGGGCTTCTCTCCCCTTCCTCGTGAATGTAGGCACGTCATGGGGGGATTGGAGAGCCCGCTAACCCAAGAGCAAATGGAATTAGCATTTTCCTTCCGGAATCATTGAATTAACTAAGTTTAAATTAACTAGTTTTAAAATGTATACGAATGTTTCCCAGAAAATGAATATAAGCAAAATGTATGTTCAATGTCAAAAATCCAACTAATTACCCGCCTACCCTGTCCTTGTGGTGTCCTGAGGTTGACGGACATACAACCACAACAGGCAGACTCTTGTTTGGCACTCTTTCATTGGGGTGGGCACGGAGGGAGGCCACAAGAGGGGAAACCAAAGAACCTGAAACCAGAACACAAACGTTCGCAGTAATTCCACACAAGAAACTTCACAACAAGCACACGCTAAGGCTTGTAAACTATCCCTTGGACTTCCGTCACTCTTGGTAGAAACACAGCCTCTGCCAGATATCCACACGTCCTCTGTCACCACACTTTAACAAACACGGTGACGGTCCCCACAAACTTGCCATGCAACCTTTATCACACTTCAATAAACACTACTGACTCACAAGATTATTCTCTCTAAACTCTCATGGGAAAAAACCACGTAAAAACGACACCGAATTCGCTTATATACTTTACAGCATAAGGTAAAGTAACATAACGACATTAAACTATTTAGAGCGTCATTCGTAAATGACTCAAAAAAGAATTGCTGAATTACTGTGATACGATATTAATTACATATGCACAAAATTTCTAGACGATTCTAGACAGTCACGTAAGCACGCACCAATTTTTCCTTTACAAAGGGATTATTATTTGATCTGAGGTTCAGAACGAAATCAAGGACATGCCACTGTATAAGGCTAAGAAAAGGCTCCACGATGACGAGGCTAAGAAAAGGCAGATCTACCTGTAGGGGAGGGGCCTGGCCTTATTTTGGGTGGGAAAACGAAGAAATGACTGAAGGAGGAAAAGCCGGCTGGGCAAGTAAATTAAATCCGGGTCCCCTCCTTAGCTTAAAGTCCGCATCCGCCACTGCCACGTTTAGCGTGCATTGCATAAAGATGCAAGTGGAGACAAAAACCAATTTGCTGATCAAGGATTGAGGTGCAGATTCTGGTGCACAAGGAGTATTAAGCAGGTACGGACAACCAAGGTAATGCTGTCAAGTTTATCTTGGGGCATTTCAATAGACATTTTGACACTGTCATAAACCAAACCGAGAAAGGGTTTGCATGTGGAAGGTGGCCAATCCTTGGAGGGAGATAATTCTAAGCCAAGTATTTGAAGCAAGTTGCCTAGCTGAAGGAAGACGGTATAAGCAGTTGTGTAGTCCTTTTCCATGCCTCTGAAGTCATCGACATAATTGATACAGGTAAAACCCCCTGCCTTGCTTAAGTGGAAGGTGGGTGCCTGGGATATCCAGGGGCTTCCACTTGGGCCAGCCAGCCCCTAGATAGAATACTGCTCCCATGGCTGACGAATTCCTGCAACCCAGCCATAAGCCCAATACAATACCGAAGGGACTCTCCGACCTGGCTGCTGGGCCTGGGTCGGAGAGAAGGAAGGGCTCATGGCTCGGGGAAGCCATGGCCCTGAACTCCCCAAGTCCCGAGGCATCCTATGCCCACAAAATAAGAGGGGAAAAAAAATGGAAGGTACCTAAAACAGTTGGCTTGCCACACCTATGATAGTGCTGACCGCAATACAAATGTACAGTTGTTAAGTGCCACTTGACCATCGACCAAGGGTTTTGATAAGATGATCCGGCATCCCCTGAGTGGCTGCTGAGGTGGCCACACCAATAGGGAAGCTGTGACCTGAAAAACAACCATTAACTCTAGTCGAGGAGGACATGGACCTGATGGAAAAAGCCAACCACTGGCAGCTTAAAGGTGTGCCATCCATGAGGAGAAAAGTGGGCCCGGTGCAGAGCCACGGAGGTGCAAATTCTGAACTTGAGAGCATGCACAGGGCAGAGGTCTTCCCTACTAGTGCCAATGCAGATGTACCAGCCCTGGGCAAAGGGGTCCAGTCTGAGTATTTAATGTGGATCCTGAAGCTGACAGGTGAAACCTTAATTGAAGAGTGGTGGAGAGTATCTGCAAGATGAGCCCAGAAATGTATGGGCATTTCCTCACTGACAAGAAGCACTGACCCAGATGGACGGAAGCGATTATCCTGAATGCAGAAGGTTACAAAGCGATGCTGAGCTGGTGAACAGGACTTCCATGTCGACAGAACAAGACCATGAGTTAGGTAGAAACGGCATTTGCCTGTCAGATAAGATCCAAGTCCAAGAGGAGCTCTTGAGGGACCTGGGTCTGATGGAGGGCTGTGTAAGGGGCCAGCTGACGGAAGTGCTGAAACGTGCATCAGCAATTGGGTTGCATTGTCCCCTAACTGGGGAGGCTGTGAAGGGTAAGGAGTGACGTGCAGCTAAAAGACCAAAACCATTAAGTTTGGGGTCTGACTGCAGGATTTCCACCACTGAGTTGTGTGATCGGAAACTGACCCTCTTAGCTGTCCAAAGGGGCCCCCCCATACGTAGGCCACAACCACAATGGGAAAAAGCTCCTTGTACTCAACTGACTGGGAGAACTGCATTGCTAGCCAGGAGCCTGAGAACCAGTGACGTTGGAACAAAGCACCATAAGCCAGAGCACCTGAAGCATCTGATGAAACCTCAAAGACTGGAAGGGGAGCCCATTGCAGGTACTGAAGAAAACTGCAGCTATTGCAAAAGTGAAAGAGTTCTGTCCTGAAAGAGTAACGAATCTAGTTCAATCCCATTGACAATCAAACATGTAGAAGGGCCTTTGAATTTGTCTGGGTGGAGGGGGATGCCAAGCTTAGAAAAACAATAGGCTGGAGTTATCCAGGCTGTGCTGACAAATAGAAGAACCAGGTGGACCAATGGTATGAAAAGTCATCTAAATAATGTATAAGGAAGGAAACGTCGTAATTCTGTTTTGTAAACCCTTCAACAAGGTCTGCGATGCAAGTGAAAATCTAAGGAGCAGACCTGATGCCAAAAGGAAGGACTATGTCCACAAAATAGGCTCCTTGCCATTTCATGCCAAATAACGGACAATCCTCTGGGTGGACTGCTACGATGCAGTAAGCGTTCTGAACATCAAATTTTGCCATCAGGGTGCCCCAACCAAGCTACATGATGCCTGCAATATTGTCATCCACCTCCAGTGTTGACGCTTTGACCAGCAGGGCTGGACAAGTCCAAGATAAAGCACCATTTTCCTGGCTGATTGCATAAATTGGGGATAGCACGAAAAGCCACTTACATGGAGAATGGGATAAGGAGGTTGAAGAAAGGGGCCTGCCACCCTGCCCAGTTGAACTTCAGTGTGCATGTAATTGTTGATGACCTGGAGGTTGGCAGGAGCTGCAGCCATGTTTCCTAAAGCTGACTCAAGGGGAATATTGTAAACTGAAGGTGAGGTGAAAACCGTGGCATGGATCCTGAATGACATAAGGCGTGGGTGTGGATAATTGCGAAGTTCATACTGCAGTCTGTCCAATGCAATGGAGGTAAGCTGGGGAACTGGTTCCAAGGGGCACGCTGCTGGTGACAATGAGACTGGGTGATGGGAAACGTGTCGACCGACCTATGTGCGGAGAAACTGGAACTGGAGGAGTACGCAACTGTAACAGACAAACATTAATAAAAGGCAACAAATCAAAGCTATGTACAGGAGTGGCTGGGCTCGGAGAGTCAGTGGTAGCAGCGAACCCCCTTTGGCTGGAAAAGGGAGTAGGACTGAGCTCTCTGTGGAGGGCAGTGGGGTCAGCAGATGCTTGGATGGTCTCCATTGCATGATTCACGTGAGTCACAAAACCGGCAACGCCCAAAGGGACAGCAACAAGGCCCATCATTCCACAAGTGGCAGTAATGGCTAATTAGCTTGAGTTTCCTGATGAAGTCGGTGACTCCGTAGACAATGAGGCTGGCAATGGTGCAGGGCTTGGTGAAGATGTTGAAGCAGAGGGAGATCTTGTATGGAAGTTATATAGATCAGCTTTAATGTGAGACCAATCTGTAGAACCTTAGGTGGGTGCTTCCTTCCCAGAACATGATGTTGTAGTTGAGCCAGGACTTGTCGTGGAAATGCTTTGCGAGATGGCTTGTGACCCAAAGGGGACCAGAGGTGGGATTAATTATAGAATTCCTGTGGGGATTTCCCTTATACTGACTACTGAAAAAATACTATTATCATGAAAATGAACCACAAAGCAGCAATAAAACTATAATTGTTGCTTGGAATACAAATTAATCCCAAAAAACAGATGCATTATTTTACAGTTTTAGCTGATCACTGATTTATAGTGCATTTTTTTATTCTCAATCAGTTTTTCAGATTAGTAGAAGAAATGTTTTTCATAGCATTTGCAGTGAAGGATACAAAATATCACTCAAATCCAATTAAACCAATATCACGTTACCTCTAGTGGTTTTCACATCACAGGAAGCCTCTAGGCCTGACCACTGAGAGTTAAGAAAAATAAAAAAATCAGATCCAAACAGTCAAACCAAAGAAATTGTACATTTTACCTGAGCCAAACTAGAACTGCTCTCTTGTCAGGATGCGAAAGCAGGGTACAGAAAGCAACAAAAGTCTGGGATGCTCAAACTTAAGTACAAAGAACATGAGGTAGAGCAGCGGCCTGGTGCATGCTACTGGTGTACACAAGCGTAACACCGTGCATATGCACAAATTCACTCTTCAGAGAAAGGCACGGTTTTGGAGCAACAGCACGGTGTAAAATCAACAAAGGCACAAATGAGGCACGGTTTAGGCACAGGCAAGGCACATTTTTTGGCTGTCTTTAGAACAGTTTAGGCACAGTGTAGGCACACTTTGGGCACAATTTAGGTACAGCCCAGGCACAGGTTATGCACAGGTTTAGGCACAGCCCAGGCACAGGTTATGCACAGGTTTAGGCACAGCCCAGGCACAGTTTAGGCACATTATATGAACAGTTAGGCATGTTTTTGGGACAAGCATGACAATGATTCCTGGGATTCTTTGACCTTATACATGTATATCCTAGCCGGTTACAATCATAGCACTCAAGTGGTTAGAGATTGAATAGAGTGCTGTTTAAAATTCATTAGATTGAATAACAAAGATTATTTTTTAGGTCTCACACAGATTAGTTCAAGGAATACTTTAAGAGCTCTTTAACATACAACTTTGCCATGACAGGGTTCGTACACTTATGACCTGTCAAAATTCCATGACTTTCCATGACTTTTTCCATGACTTTTTGAAATATTCCATGACCTAAGTTAAGCTATTTCCCTCCGGCAGTAGTGTCAAAACAATCATTTATTCAGCTGAAATTACATTTGATTTTTGGACTTGCCAGTTAATTTTTCAACTTTGGATCTTAATGCCTTTCATTCATAGAAAACATACTGATTTTCCATGACTTTCCATGACCTACACCTAAATTTCAGGACTTTCCAGGCCTGGAAAATGAAATTGTAAAATTCCATGACTTTCCAGGTTTTCCATGACCTGTACGAACCCTGCATGATTTTGCACGATTTGGCACAATTTAGGCACAGTCTGAGCACTTTATGCACAACTTTAGGCACAACTTGGGCACAGTTTAGGCACGTCTTAAGCACAATTTTGGAACAACTTAGGCACAGCTTAGGCACGTTTTACGCACACAAATAGAAATATGTTGCACACCTCATGCACAGCCCAGGCACATTTTATGCACAAACTGTTTGTGCCAAGGCACACTTTAGAAACTGATTTTAGAGCAACCGCATGCCTTGAAGAATTTTTGCCATCAAAAACTGCTGTCTTACCTTGTAAGTTTGGTCATAGTTTAGATGTGGGTTTTCCCTGTTTTTAAGAATTACCCAAGGAAGAAAGCTGAACTTGTGAGTATTTCAAAAATTAGTTTCTTATCTTCTCTGTAACAAAAGGAACTAAAACAAAAACAGTCTTTTAAATTGCTGTTCAGTTCGCAAGTAGATGGATTTAACATGACAATCCTGCTGCAAATTGCTCTTACTTCCTCATTTTTAGATTGACTACTGTTATTGTCAAGATAGTGAGTACTCATAAACCAATGACTGTTGTGGAGAAAGTTAAAGTGGGTAACTTTAATAAAAACCGAGAGATTCTAAAATGTGCCCGGTAAGACTCCAAATGTTACACGGAGCATTCAAAATGGCCCCGTTTTAGACGACTTTTTTGAAATACCCTCTTTTCTTCAACCATATAGGCAGGCATAAGCTTTTTCAATGGGAAGATATTCACAAACGTCAACCTCTTGCCAAATATCAACATGATCTGATTTTAAACGAGCTCACAAGAGCCAAATTATGTGTGACTTTTAGCCGTGTACACCAGTATCATGCACCTGGCCCAGCCCAATCGCAAAGGACTTCCAGAAAGTCTGCACCCTGATAAACCTGTCCTGAAGATAATAATAATAATAATAATTAAAAATGTATAACGCGCCTTTTCCATGCAAATATGATCAAAAGCGCGTAACAATTGAAGACAGAGTTGGTTAGTCAAGAGTAAACTAAACTTCAAGCAATGCAATGATTTGAAAAAAACAAGTGTTCTAAATTCAAAGTGGCAGTCAGGAAGTGTAAAGAGTTCCCTGTGAACATTCCATGCGTACGACACACAAGCATGCAACATACGACAGAAACCTGTTAACTGTCAGTCAACTGTCAGATATTCATTCTTTAGTCAACAATTGAAGACTGCATGATATGTACAGTATTCTATTAATAATAATAATAATAATAATAATAATAATAATAATAATAACAACTTTATTTCTATAGCGGTATAAACAAAAGCTCTATATCGCTTTACAATCTAATAAATATCTAACTAACAATAGCACTAAAACAAAGAAGTCAATTGAAAGCAAGTCTAAAAAGATAAGTTTTCGATCTGGATTTAAAAACATCAACTGATTGACTTAATTTAATGTCTAAGGGAATTTCATTCCAGTGCTTTGGGGCAGCGACCGAAAAGGCCCTGTCCTCATAGCTCTTCAAGCAGTTATTTATTTATGATAGCAATCCCACATGTATACACAATTTTTTGTATCAAAATAATCTACGTCACAAGTGCCGTTTGACATCCTGAATGACAATATATAACACTGGAGCTGACTGACTAACTGAACGTTTAAAAATAATAATAAAAAAGACTAACAGCTGGATATCTGCAGTATGAGCTGCATGAAAATATTCTTGTATGTATCCACAAAGCATGTGCACATAAACATGCCCCAGCCCTTCTCTTTTTCATGAAAATAAGTAAAAGTTAAATTTAATGGTCAAACCTAGAAAACTGTGAGCCCCTGAAATATGTCTGGAATGTATACTGTGTTATGACCAATCATGTGCGAGATCTTCAACCACAGAAACCACAGAAAACAGAATGTAATCCCTCATATTGGTCATCAAACTATAAGTTTAGGTTTTTGGGGTTTCACTTTTCCCAAGATACAACCTCTGTCTTTATACAGGACGTAACATGTCGATCAAAGTCGATCATCGAAAACGTAGTCGATACGTCAATAACACTCGATATTTGTCGATAATTGCCAATTGACAAGTTTAATTTGTCGATAAAAGTCGATAATCACAAGGTTTTCGACTGATTGTCCATTTATCAACAAAAATGCTGACACATTTTTCAATCAGCCACGAAAATGTAAACAGCTTTAAAGTAAATCCATATGGCAATAAAGTTGAATAAAAAACTGAACAACCAAGGGGTCTGTCATTCATTACAGAATTGAATGTTTAAATTACCTTGAGAAATGATCGATTAATGTCAGCTGAGCTCTGCTGAGACTGCTGAGCTAACATAGCCCGAGGGCCTCTTCTGCCCTTGAGTCGGAAAGATGAGAGACCCTGGGAACTCGAAGTGATCCTTCGGGAGACAGAGCGGGCAAAATGTAGACTAGATTG
>JAHPZR010056266.1:15000-20000 GCA_019787425.1 Platygyra sinensis | reverse complement strand
ATCTCGTTCATTTGCATACAACTAGCTCACGCACTGTTTCAAACCTCAAGGCTCATCTCGTCCATAGCTAAAATCCTCAACCTAACCCACCGAATTTGCCGAAGTAAACCCAATATATGAATACTTCCTCCTCTTTTATAGAAGAATAAATATGGCCGTTCTGAACTGTATCGGGATCAAATCTTCTCATATACCATTTACCTTTAAAACAAGAAATTTGATTGGTTGATTATAGTAGACCGATCTGATTGGTGTGACATACATACATCTCTCACTCACTCACTTACTCACTCACTCACTGATCCACTGACCCGTCCACAACATACTTGACGCGTCGACTAAGAGGTATTTTTTTTACAAAAAAATAACTCAATAAAAAATATAGGTTGCCATGCTTGTCTAAGACAAAAGGAGCGTTTATTTCACTGATGAGCCTAGGTAGTGGGAAATCTCTTACATTGTGTATGTGCATGCACTCATTTGCTCGTGCTTCTTATGCAGAAATCATGCGCAGAAGAGATGCGCAATGCAATATTGAGGAATTACCTTACTCTCTGTTGTCTTTAGACATTCCAAAATACTTTACTCCCCCATCCCATGCCCTCCGAATTCCAAAATTGTTAACCGCCTCCTTTTGGGATTTTTTTTTTTTACTTCAAGCATCTGGAATCCTAATTTGACTCCCTGCAACTTTTACAATGAAAAAGATTTTGCATTTTCCCAGAAGTTCACCATATAGGGCTTCAAACTGTGACTGACACAATTGCATGCATTCATGACTAAACATTTGGTTACTAGTAAGAACTTCCTTCTCAGTCTCAAGTTTGCAACTAGTTTTTGACTAAACTAGTGCAGGAATAAATGTGTGGGCAAATCCTGCATTAGGGCTCAAAAAAAGGGCGCTCTGGTCATCGGAGACAAGTAGATTCTCCTTCTGGGCAAGCAACTTTTCATCCTCACTTGGTTGATGGGCAAGCAATCAGGCAAGTGGTCTACCATGCAACTATCTCAAAGATCAGACAAAAAGTTACCAAATATAAATTATACGGCAAGCAAAAGTTTGAAGCTACTTGTTCCAAGAGCAAGCGGGAATTCTTTTTTTTTTTTCAAACCCAGATTTTATCATTTTTCTTCTCTAAATCAGAACACAGAACATGAACACATGTAAATGATTGATGCTTGTCTTGCATCTTGCTTTCCGCAGTAGTCAGCAGTGTGGTTATTTTGCTTGTGCTTTCACATTCTTGTCCATTCCCTCTAGTAAACCCTCCAATTCCAGTTCAAAGAACATTCCTTACCCTCAAAACTCCAAAAAGCTGCCTGTGGTATACAGTATGGATATTTTCTGGAATCGCCCATTTCACTGTGCTTTGTAGCATAAGTAGTACACAGTCCCTTCATTCAAGTTACCATACTTAAAACTTTCACTTAAAGTGCCCATATTGTCAATACTTTTAATTTCCCATCTGATTCTATATTCGATACAATGAACTTTGGTGAAAAAAATTTTCAATTTGGATAAAAAGCGATTTTTTTATGAGGTTTTAAAAACCTGAAAATCCTATATCATTTTGGTCTACCACAGGTGGCCCAAGCTCAGAATATAAGGAGTTATATTCTGTTTCTTTTTTACTTATGTGCGAACGTTCAGGGAAACATGACCTGTGGCATATACTATTACCTAACAATAAAATTGGACCACGCGAAACGTGAGTCTCGCCTTGCAGCATATGGGGGTGTTGTGTTACAATGGTTGGAAGGTTTGTATGGGAACGCAACGGTTTTGCTGGAAAAGTTAATTTTGCTTACATTTCGTGAATAAAATATTAATCTACTTACCCTGTTGCTGTGTTGCATTTTTTGTTGTTTGCCAGCTCCTCAGGCCGATCTAACGCGATTTTGGCGAGTTATCGTTTGGTGGGTTTCCACTGCTGAAAGAAAGACAAGGCTGCACACTGATTTCCGGAGTGCTCACCGCTCAAAGCGAATAAATCCACTAAAAATAACCCTGCCGACTCAATTCCTCCGTAGAATCGAAGAAGAGATGTTGAAGGTCCATGTCAGTTTGCTCGCTGCGCAATTTGGTCCACAACGCCTTGGCTACGAAACATTTATTTCGAGATTGCTTCGCTCGCAACTCAAATATAGGATGTTCTAACGAAAAGCGGACACTCTCGCGGTTCGCATAGTATGTCGGGCAACTATAATTAGCCCGACCAGGGGTAGTCAGCGACATTTTTTTTTTGTATTTTATTATTTTATTTCATCTTAGAAAGTTAGATACACTTACAAATACATGTACATTCAATACACGTACACGGTGGACCTCTTTAAATATATTAAAAACATTCATTTTTAAACATCTTAACAACAAGCGCAATACAATATCATAATTACGATTATAATTGCATTAGTTTTCAATGAACTTGCCCCACTTTTTAAGATGGAAGGGCAACTTGTTACAAGATTTAGCAACCATCATTTCAAGTTGGTGAATCATTTTAATCCTAGCAATTAATACCATAATGGATGGTTTAGTTTTGTTACATCTGCAGGAATAAATGTATTTTTTCGCAATCAACAAAATTTGGTTTACAAAAAAATCTCTATTACAATCCATTATACCAAACATTATATCTTTATTAGATAGAGGTTCAATTTCAATGTCATGGTTGCCCATCCATTTCATAACTTCTGCCCAGAATTTCTTAGTGTAATGGCAAGTTTAACAACAAGGTATTCAAGAGATTCATCTGCTTCTCCACAAAAAGAGCAAGCTGAAGATGGAATTATCCCAATTTTGATGAGGAGGACATTCGTGGCAAGACATCTGTTGAGAAGTTTATATTGAAATTCGCGTGATTTTGCGTCTAAGGCAACACGATGTGGGTAGGCTGTATATTTTTTTTCCAATCTAGTTCATCGGATGCAAATTGAGCGTTGTATTTGAGTTGAGCTGTTAGTGGAGTAATGCTTCTATCACAAATTTCCTTATAAATGAGCTTTGATTCGCTTTGCCAAGTAAGACATTTTGACCATTTAAGTGTAACTGAACTTGATTTTGTGAGTTGAAAGGCTCGATGAAAGAATGATTACATGTTTTTAAAAATGCGCGCCATTCAGTTGGGAGAGTATCAATTACACAAGTAAGTCTGAAAGCATCTAATGGTGAAATATTCAATTCTTGAAGATGGTTAGTCAAAAGTTTATTGTCTTCATAAATCAGATCTCCTATTCTGAGAATGCCTATATTTGCTAACCTATTGTGATAGACAGACTTACCATCCACACAAATAGCTTTGTTATTCCATAAAATTATTTTTGAAAGATCTGGATTGGTGGGGTTTTGTAAGCTGCCTTGCTTTGCAGCAGAGCATTCTGCGAAGTATTTAAGGCATTCCTCATAAAACCTTGGAAGCTTGATGGGCAAGGTTTTTATGTTATAGTCGCAACATAGGATAAATTTACCTCCAACTGGTTTTAGATAATGCAGAAGTATAGTTTTCCAACTGCTTGGTTGCTCATTTGCGGGTCGTTTTCGTCAATTTGTCAACACGCAAACGTAAACCAATGGGCAACTATAATTAGCCCGACCAGGGGTAGTCAGCAACGATTTGTCAACATGCAAACCAAATGCTCCCCAGGTACTCCCGTGCTTTATTTGTCATACCTGCGAGAGTGTCTGCTTTTCATTGGAACAGCCTATATTTGAAGTTGCGAATGAAGCAATCTCGAAATACATGTAAATGTTTCGTAGCCAAGGCGTTGTGGACAAAATTGCTCAGCGAGCAAACTGATATGGACTTTCAACATCTCTTCTTCGATTCTATGGAGGAATTGAGTCGGCAGGGTTATTTTCAGTGGATTTATTCGCTTCAAGCAGTGGGCATTCTGGAAATCAGTGTGCAGCCTTGTCTTTCTTTCAGCAGTGGAAACCCACCGAACGATAACTCACCGAAATCGCATTAGATCGGCCAAAGGAGCTGGCAAACAACAAAAAATACAACACAGCAACAGGGTAAGTAGATTTTATTCACAAATGTAAGCAAAATTAACTTTTCCATCAAAACCGTTGTGTTCCCATACAAACCTTTATAAATTCAAACCTTCCAACTGTTGCAACACATACAACACCCCCATATGCTGCAAGGCAAGAGTCACGTTTCGCGTGGTCCAATTTTATTGTTAGGTAATAGTATATGTCACAGGTCACATTTCGCTGAATGTTCGCACATAAGTAAAAAAAAAACAGAATATAACTCCTTGTATTGTGTGGTTCCAGAAAATATCCATATCCCCACCACGGAGGGAATTGGAAATTCCGAAGGGGAGGGGGGGTCAAAGACCCAGGAAATTCCAGAGGGGAGGGGGGTTGTATGATCGAGTTAGTTTCCAGAGAGATTCCAGAGGTCCTTTGATTCAATACGGATTTGAATGTCGATAAAGCTGTTCAAAAATCCTTTCTTACCTACTACGTAGAACTTTCACATGAAAAATAGTAGCTTGAATACTTGTATTTGACTCGCATTATGTTTGAAATACATTTCCTTTCTTCAAAAAGCACTTTGGAAGCTAACAAATGCAAAGAACGTGCCATTGCATGTAGATGGCCGCCATTACTTGCTACCAGTCCACATGGAGTCACCTTCTGGACCGAAAAGCACTGAAGACTAGCCTAGTTTGTTTTCGCATTAGTCTTCGAGGTGGAAGTCGATTTCTTTCGTGAAAATTAGTTTCTTTATGAAGGTAGAAATGATGTTACGATTTCGCAAACTTGAGAAGTTCTTATCCCTACATTTATCTCCGTCTATTTGTATGTAATTTTGCTGCAAAATTGGATTTCATCCCGAGTCTGTTGGTGATCGTGTTTGCAGTAAAAGTACGGTGTCAATTTCATCCACACTCATTTTCAGTCCTTCAATGGAAATTGTACCACATTTACAAATTGAGTTAGTCATGTAAGAAGGTAATTTGACAAGTTAACATTTTATCTTTTCTTT